>JANEHU010005208.1:0-82123 GCA_027563435.1 Nasonovia ribisnigri | reverse complement strand
TTTTTTAGATTCTGAGCGGAGCGATGAATGTATTGGTTTTACAATGATGTGTGTTTTTTTTTTTATTTTTATTTTTTATTTTTGTGTCTGTCATTACCTTTTAGGACAGTAAAAATGCTTCGATTTTCTTCAATAGTACCTTTTCTGATAGGAAAGTGAATCTAGTTGGTACTTTGGGGGTCAAAAGTTAAAATTTCCAGTAGTTTTCAAAAGCGCCGTGAAAAACAAATGAAAAATTAAGGAAAAAACGGGAATTATTACGCATGAAAATTTCACTGAATGTTTATATATTATCATTTTCTATACACTATCTAATTTTGAATATATTTTGACTGTTTTTGAGCTCTTTACGGACCATTTAAATTTTAAATTTTTTTAGTTTTTTTTTATATAAATACTAACAAATTTTTATTTGTTGGGCCAAAAATAATGAAAATTTAATACAAGGCTCCTGATATATTGTTACAATAGCAATTGAAAAATATTAAAAATACATGGGCACACATTTTTTACAAGCATTTAAAGTTCGAATTTTGACAATATTCATCAAATTCTCGAAAATTATAAATCATTGTAATTAAACAGTTATAAAATGGTCAGTTTTAACTAAGGATTGAAAATATAAAACAAAGATTCTAATAAATAATACATACTGTAAACAAAAAAATCTAAGAAATATATATAAACACAGTCATTTTAAGTTCAAATTTGGACGAAATTACATATTAAAATCAATTTTAACGAGTAAAAGTATATATTATAATATTTTTCTAGCATCACTGATAATTTTAGGTTAATAATTAAATAATATGAATAATATTAATTCAACTTAGCAGCTACCGTAAAATAACAATATCAATATAATTTAAAATATCCTAGACTGACATACCGTCTCCGCTCAGAATCGTTTTTCGTATACAATGATATTATATCATTGAATTTAAATTTAATACCATCCATTATACAGTGATCTACTTGTAACCTACTGTACAGCGGAGTGACATCCACTTGACCCCCTTGTTTGTACTGCTTCCCCTTTTTTTACTGTAAACTATTTAGAGGATGATTTTCTTCAAAATGTTGATGTATCTAAATCAAAATAATAATAATTATTTTGTGAGTTATTAAAATGTTTATATAATAATCCATAAGTATAGTTTTACAAAATATAAATTGTATGTAATACTAGATGCGGTATTCGTTATACTTGGATCATTTTTACAAAATGTATATATTTTACAGATCAATAGAAATTACTAACATATTCAAATCATCTATAAGCCCCAATATCTACTTAACCCATAACCATAACCATATTATCCTTAGTAAATAAAGTTATATAGATAACTAAAAATTCCTCGTTTGAATTTTGATTTAAATAGGTACATAAAAGTTCTCAAAAAAAATCTGCTGAATAATTCAAAGTGAAAATGAGGGTTCCTAGCTGTTTGAAAAACAGAAGTTTGTATTGTCAAAGGTTCATTATTAAGTGGTATAAAAATCTCAAGTATAACGGGAAAATATGGTCTTTGAGTGTAATTTTATAAATTCCAAAAATCAGAATTTGAATGTAACATGTATAATTTAAGCATAAAAATAGGGTGCACATGTTTAAGAAATCACTCTGTATAGGTAATGGCTTTAATATAATTTACAACAGACGAAACACTATAAACTACAATGGGTACCTACTATACACGAGCACTATCGAGCAAATGTATGTATATGTACCCGCGAATCACGATTAGTAAATTAAAAATTTTTTTTTACAAATAGATACACTATTAAGCAACCCGCGAACCGTGATAAATATGCGTAGGTACTTGTTTTGTTTTTTCTTTACGTAAAAATAGTTTTAAAAAAATTGCTTTTCTGCGTATAAATTTACGTGTTGCGGGGCATCAGTAATTGCATTATTTTAGAACATTTTTTTTTCTCTTAATTTTGTGCTCGCGACTCGTCACGGCTTTCTTTTTGTGCAAAACCCCCTTAGATGTTGGACCGGCGTGCAGACAGGCCGCAGTTTATTTCGAGTTGTCGCGCGCCGTCGGAAGTTTTAATTGCAATTATGGCAACTTCAGAGCCAACTGCATTGGCGGAAGATTAAAAGACACCTCATAATTATTTTACTTGTCTCTGAGGAACAACAACGTGTTATTTTTATGGCAAAAACTTTATAATGTAGCGAACGGTTTCGATATAGACGACTATATACGGTAATATAACAATACACAAACATTGTAAACGTCGCGGGCCATATATTATGTAATCCGAAATTCTAAACTTGTGTATACGAAATCGTTTTACTCGAGATTTTAAATTTGCAATTTTATGTTTACACTCGTGCAGTGGTTAATGTCGTTATATTTTATGATTTACATAACATTTCTCATTGTCTGTTTCAACTATATCCGTACAGCTGGAGGGATTATTTTTCGGCATTATTTTTTGAGTGTTAGGCATATACATGTAATTCCAAGTCAAAACTGTACAAACCAACCTATATCTTCGATACAACTTGGAAAACTAAAATAAAGTGGAAAAGTTTTATTGATGAAGGTCTTGATTTATTTTGATTAATAGAACTAATTAATTTCACATTTTGCAATGCTGCAGTGTGCGTGTGTGTCTATTGTCATTAATTTGTTTTATAAAATTATAAAAATAATCAACGTTGTGTTTGACTTGTTTTAGCCTCATCCCTGATTAGGACTTATTGATTTTATGTCTTATAGTATTTTGGTTTTAATATGTTTTCTACTTTTCTGTCGTTACATCATGTCTTAGTATAAGACTTCTTGAACATATTTCTGCGCATTTTCGATTTTGTTATGGGAATATCAAAGTCGATTGCGGATTATCATATGTTTTTTCTCATATGATGGGGCTGAAATAAAAAGGCCACTGAACATCCATAAGTTCAAATATCAATATTATAAAAGAAAAGTTCTCAAAACTAATAATATAACTTATGTATTTGATAATAGGATTTTAACTTACATGCCGTCTCAGTTGGTGATCCCTTGAAAGTATCATATTATAAAGTTTTTATGTTTCTTATTTGTCAGTTAACAACATTATAGGTACACAAAAGTTATTATTTGAGAGTTTCCGAACGGATATGTTTTTAATTAATTCATATGAGTGTGCATTCATGTATAATAAATAAATAAACAAATAGTAAGTATATAATATAATCCACATACATTTAATAGGTATAGGTGCACTGTAATTATTGCCATTGAATTATACTGCATGTATAGGTACATAATAAATAATTAATATGAATTTAAATAAGATGTATTTGAGAGTTAAAATATAATTGCGATGAATTTTACTTTAGTTTAAATGCGTATAAATGTGTTCATTTATATCTTTTATTTGATTCAATGAATTTAGGGTGTCTGAAATATTTTTACACTTGCATCTTTTTTAGTTATTTGATGAATTACTTTATTAACTTAAAGTATACGAAATAATCTCATGTCACGAATTAATAAATGAGTATAATTTTGCATAATTTAACATAACTTATGTAGCTCAAACGTAAATTGATTATATTTGTTTCTTATTATATTTTAAATTATTTAAAAAGTAATCCCTTTTATGAACTACAAGCAAGCAATTTTCCTTTCATTGAAATGTGTACACTAATATTTTCTAATTACAAAAAATAAATAAATTTGAACATTTCATGTTTAAAATAATACACTATTATAAGTATATATTATATTTTTACCGTTTGAAATGCTAAAAATGTAGAACGTTGAAAATAAAAGTACTTAACTTTAATCTTTATACATTACTACTCGTGTTCTCTGAAATCTCGGGTAACATAGGTATTTCTTTAGCAGTATAGGATTATTATTGGTGTTCGGCGTGAATTACACAATATTTAATGACATATAATATTATGTTTTATAGGTAGTATACGATTCATCCGTACATGTACTGCGTCAGTTTTCCACTAATTAAATTATAAAATAATAATTTATTGATAATTCTTATTCCTAACTAAATATAATTAAATTCAATTGAGTATAATATTATAATTATAGTTTATGCTATATTTCATACTGTACACTATACACGCATTTAACCTATTTAAATGTTGATAGTGTTTTCTTCAACCCAATGTCAATAACACAATGTTAACAATATTCGAATGATTGTTATGAAATTGATTTTTTTTAAACAAGAACTATTTTTGTATTTCTTTGATTTGATTTAACCTACGGCACACTTACCTACCATATACATAACATTATTACATAAATTAATTAATACGAATATTTCTCTTTTAAAATTATGCGGGTGAACTATAAATAATAACAAAAAAAACCATCGAATAGAATTTAACTCTAATAGATTTCAGAAAAAATATATAAAAAAGTCGAAAATGTCTTAATTCTTTTGAAAATTGTATATAAGATGTAACAGGACTATTCAACAAATTTCCATTACAAACTTTGCTATATTTGTTAAATAGTCTTGTTACACTCTGTATATGCCTATACTTATATAGTTTAAAATATCAACATTTTTTTCAATGATTTAAATAGACAAAGTAAAATATTGAGATATTATAAACAAATTTGTTCAAATAGAAATGTTTGTATACACGTTAATGAAAGTGAGAATTTTTTAATTCCATAAGTATAGGTATTCAAATTAATATTTTATTTTTAAACATTTAACACAGATAGAATATCTTATGTTGGATTACTAATGTATAGTGTATATAGATGATAGATCTTAATAGAATATTTCATTTAATCAATAGAAGATTTTTCATATACGTTTTGTGAATCTATACATAGTCCTTTAATATTTTAATCAAAATTTATTCTTACAATGTTTAGTCATCACATATATTTAACAGTATTATAATATTATGCATCCTTATACGATCAATAAAATTGTATTACCTATTATTAATTATTCAATTTTTATAGGTAGTCACGTTTTTTATTTATGTCTCAGGACGAAATTAAAATAAACAAAAACATTACAATTAAATAGTTAATATTATATAAAATTTGTCTGTACCTACCTACTATTATTTTTGTTCTTAAATAGATTATGTGGCTATGTCAACGCGTATGTGTGACACAAACATAACAAATGTGAGTATCGTGTCCTCTTTCATTTAGTTTACGTTTGAATATTCGTTAGTAAGCATAGTAAGTTGTTTAAACATTAATTTAGTAACGTGAGGTGAGAAGTGTATGCGTGTCGTAACCATGGAGATGTGCAGTGTGATCTTTATCATTTCAAACATTTTACACCCTTCGTTTGTCTATTATTTTAAAAACAAATTTAAGTAATATAAAATGATTGACAATAAGAAAATTTAAATCACCAAAAACTCATCTCTTAAAAGAACACTTAGGAATATCTCTTTGTTTTCAAAAATGCTGCTGCTTACTAATAAAACTACAAGCTAAGTATTCTTTTTATTTTGCAACAAGAAAGAGTAATGTTATACAATTTGTAATAGAACAATTACCTGAGAAGAAAATTATTTTTGAAAGTGGGTCACTGTAATGGATGGTATTAAATTTGAATTCAATGATAAAATATTATTGTGTACGAAAAACGTTTTTGAGCGGAGAAGGTTTGTCAGCATTGAATATATTATATTATACCTATTTATTATTAAATATTAATACGGTAGCCGGTAATTTGATATAATATTATGAAATTACAAAAAATAATTATAAAAAACCTGTGTTTATGTATATTTTAAGATTTTTTGGTTATAGAATTAACTACTTACGTGCAACCTTGTTTTATATATTTTTCAATCCTCAGCTATAAAAGTTGAACATTTGATTTGTAAATTTTCAATTTGATAAATTATGTCAAAATACGAAGTTTAAAAGGTTAAAAAAAAAACAATAGGTGTGTGTTAGAATGAATCCCGGACGAAAAAGTGCGGTATGAAAAACGTTGGACAAAAATTCCGAAAATACAAAATTGTCTATTAAATTTTGCATTTAAAATTATAATATATATAATATTATTATATTATTATTATAATTCAAATATCTTTACATATTTTAAAACGAACAACTAGAAGTACCTTAATTTTTGTCAGGCGTTTAGGTCGTTATTCCTATGTTCCACGCGTGTTAGATAAAGACAGACAATCGCTGCATGCGATACCCTTAACATCTTTTGCAAATGAAGAAACAACCAAAAGAATGTTGCGGCGTAAAAAAAATAAAGGCACCTAATCCCAAAATACCACCATGTTTGTCAACACAAAATAATAATTAATAATTATAATTAATAATAAATGGGCAATGTACAAAGACGAACGATTTTTACTTTATTATAATGGTCCGAGATCGAATGAGCGAATAATAATTTTTTAATTGGATGAAGGATTAGAGTTCATTTATCAGAGGCAGATACTTGGTTCTGCGATGGAAACTTTAAGTCCCGAATTTGTTTTGCAATTATATGTTAATAGAGTTTAAAAGTACCTATGATAAATTTATTACTCTAATATTTTGTTTACTTAAAAAATAACCGGCAGTACGTAAGAAATGTTTACTGCAATACTCAATAAATGTTTATCCCGATCTTCAGATAATGAATATGGACTTCGAACAAGCTGTTATTCAAGGAGCAAAAACCGTTATTGGTGAAAATTTGGTAATACAAGGTTGTTTTTATCATTTGTGCCAAAGCACTCATAGAAAACTACAAGTGTTAGTATTACAAAATAAATATAATCATGACAACGTCTTTATCCGTTATTGTAGTACCTATAATGGTAGATGGCTTGGCTTTTTTGCCGGTGCAAAAAGTGATTGGAGGCATGAGAAGTATTTGAAATCAATTTGTCTACCCGATAACACTAATTGACTATTTTGATGCGACATTTGTTACTGGAACTAAAGTCGGGGTCATAAAATTCAGACGGAAAAAGCCATTTTGTACCCCCCTGAAACATGGAACGAGGCTACATTACACTCCAGAAACCGTACGAATAATATTCGTGAAAGCTGTAACGATAAGTTTGCGCATTTCATCGGGCATATAGTCATCAAACAATTTGAAAGCTGATTAATAAATTTCGTGAGGAAGTGGTGGTGGTGGGGGGGGGGGGGCTAGATAAAACTAAAATTTCATTACATGCGATATGAAACCCGACACCCGTTAGTAAATCCCATCCATGCTGGAGTTCCCCAAGGTGCCGTCGCAGCCCCACTTTTATTCAATCTGTACACCTCCGATCAACCCCCCCACAACTAACCATACGATCACAGGTGACTTTGCCGATGACAAAGCTATTGTGGCGCTTAACTCAGAACCTGAAATAGCTTCCAACCTCACTCAATTCCACTTAAATCTACTCCAAACCTGGTATAAAGATTGGGGAATCAAGATAAACGAGTCGACTTCCGCTCACTGCACTTTCACTTTATGACCAAGAAACTGCCCTTTCATAACCCTCAATAACCTACCCATCCCACTCGCACAAAATGTCCGATATCTTGGCCTCCGCCTGGACCGTCGACTGACCTGGGCCCACCACATCCATACCAAACGTATCGCAGTGAATAACCGATCCCGTCAGCTACGTCTCCTCCTAACTTCTAAACACATCAATCTGAGCAACAAAATACTTCTATATAAACTATTACTAAAACCCATATGGTCATAATATGGTATACGACTTTGGGGTTCGGCCAAACCGAAAAATATTAAGAAAATTCCAACATTTCAATCTAAATGCCTTCGACAAATTACTAAAGCCGCCTTCTGCTATAACTCCAAACGATACACTCCACAGTGACCTGTCCATTCCAACAGTACAACGCGTAGCCAAACCCCTATATAAACGATGACCCAGGTGACCCCAGAGGACGTTTAAAACGCAAATGGTGTCGGGATCTCCTGACTGAATAAAACCCATTCACAATTTCAAGAAGTTCCACCGCTGGATGGATTCTTCGTTCAAGTCATCAGTCCCTCTTTATTTTATTCTGTTTTTATTCTATTTCTACCTGTACAGCACTCATTGTAAAAATAATATATTTACAGATTGTATATAATAACACCAAAAAAAAAAAAAAACGAAGGTCGTTAATAACGAGTTGACCGCGATAGCAGAATTTTTGAATCACTCACCTGCAGTCCAGTTTCTTTTTAGTGCGCGGAGGGCCTCAATCGTCGGGTAAATTGTCACGGAAGTCCCTCCCCGAGAAGCGCTGAACCGGCTGGAGTAAATTGAACGTGTACGAAATGTATACTGCGATTGGTTGTCGCGCGTGGTCGGACGGCGGCGTTAACGCCGGTTGCCCGCTGCATTGGTCGCCGCCGCTCTCCAAGCCACGCCCACGACGTTCCGTCGTCGTGGGTCCCGGGCGCGCGGGATGCGGCCGGTCCCGTGTTCTGTGACGGACTGACGGGCGGAGGGCGCGCGCCGGTCTGGCGCCATCCGAGTCAGGAACAGAACACGGCACCGACGTCGCGTGTGTGGCATATTGCGAGCCCTCCGCGCACGGAAATACCCGAATGTGATGAAACCGATTTGTAATTCCAGGTACTGATAAGTTTGTTTCGCGTCGCTGGCAATTTAATGAAACGGAGTTCCCGCGCGCGACGTAACCTCTTTGTTACTTGTCTGCAACGCATTGTTGGCTGTACAGTTGACAGCGACGCGACTTCTCAGTATTCGAGTTTCCAGTCTCCTATTTTTAGCGTCGTTCCAGGTTTCACGCAGATGGAATCCGTTTGATAATAATATTATTATAATTTATTACATTGTATAATATCATAATATATATTCATAATGAACGAGAGACGCGTTTACTGGGAAGAGGGTACGGGGGGGGGAGGGGGTTCTTTGAAAATCAAGTCAAATTATACGCCTATATTATTATAAAATATTTTTATTACTGGCTGTTAATAAACTGTTTTTCTCTGTTCATTAGTCGGATACAGCAGTACAAGTTTATGTATACAGTATTATAGTTAAAAGATTGAGGTGATTATCTACTGAGAACTACGCACGTCTGAGAACTGTATCATTGCCATCTATTATAATATAATAATAAATAATACTTAGAAAACTCTTATTTCGTCGATAATCTCATCTTATTTTCGGAATTCGATCGGTCACCAAAAATATTGTTATTATTCCTGATATTCCTATGTATACTTATTTCTGAACAAATTACATACATACAATTTGGATATTTAGCATGATAACTTTCACATTAAAAATAAGGAGGAAGAAATTGTTTTATTATGTTGCTGTACAATTTGTATTGCTATATTTTGTAAACCCCCCCCCCCCACAATAATTTGTAACTACGCCAATGATTGAAATCATTGTCAGTCCTAAGCCTGTAATTAGGAAGGGAAAAGAGTGTTTTATAAACGTTTAATCCCTTCAAATGCATGATATTTTTGTTGGAATACTTTTTTTGAGCCCAAGTGCAGTTCGACCACTACCTGCTTTTTACTCGAGTGCAGTTCGACCATTAACTTTTTTAAACCCAAGTGCAGTTCGACTAAAATAAGTGCAATTCGACCATACTCGTTTAATTACCAGTTTCCTGTCTGTTCTCGTTGGGATACTTATTACAGAAAAAGTCTGGAGTGAAGTGGTTATATAAAAAATTTGTAGAAGTGTATACCACAACTTGCACAACTGTATAGTATAACTAACTTTATAACTACACACCACAATACTTAACTAAGCTACGTAGACGTCGACACGTCGTATACTAGTACTATTACCTACGCGCTCATTTCGTTGTACAAATTTGCAATTTTGGTCACTAATGAATAGCTTCGTGTGCGGAGCTGCGTCTGTAATCAATTTTTGATTTTATAGTGATTCAAATCACTTACTAGTTTAGTTTACTTTTAGGTGCTTCGTGTGCGGAGGGCCAGCTTACACTGCTTTGTGACATTCAGTTTTAACAGTTTCACTCTAGCTCATATTTTCTATTTTGTGCGGCTACGTATAGGTACTTGGGCTACCGAGTTGAACGATTGCGTATAGAAAATTATAAAATAAACATAATATAGTGTAAATGTCACGGTCATTACGATTTACGGTTATTCGTTTTTGAATTACAATAAAATAAGACAATTTCTACGTGAGAAATCGAGTGAATATCTAATGTTGCACAGTATACATTTGAACTTCAATTAATATTATTCATCAATATTTGGAGTAGGCGTAGGTTGTAGGTAGGTAGGTAGGTAGGTATATGCCTATACAAATCGGCCATCATCGATATTTGTTTTTGAATCATATTTTGATTTTAACAAATATTTATAATTATTATTCAAATGCATTGAAATTATTTATTGTACGTTTATTTAAATAAATATTTTGGTGAAGTGTGTATTTTTTGTTTTTCGAATGGCAGATAATATCTGCTTTTTTCAATAGGTATGTATTTGTTTATAAATTATGTAGGTATCAATGTATATTAGTACCTCGCATATTATGCCAATAACGATTTCAAGAGGTATATTTAAATTATAGCCTTGCAATTATTAGACTTATAAGGCTGACTGAAGTACTTTTAATATTCAGTATTATTTGTACTATTTATAGACATCGGATAACATATAATATTTTGAATTTCATATGAGCGTTCAACTGTTGCCATTACTATAACAAATAACTATAAGTACACATAAATTATGCAAATAGATGAGTGATAACTATCAGAATATAATGATGCATCCTAACGATTCATTCGTGTACACAGTACCTACATAATAAAATACGCCACTCGTTATTAGTATAAAAAAACATTTTTTACTGCGAACTTAAATATATTCAATATGGGTATCAAATATGACAAATCAAACTAAATACGTAATAATAATATTAATGGTCCATACAAATTTGTATAATACTTGGTGACTATAATAAATAAAGCAGTGAAACGTAAATTATATTTTGTATTTTTATTCAAAATATTATTGTTTTATTCGTCCAAGTGAAAAACATATATTTTAGTTAATATTTCGTCAACTAAAACGGCTATACAAAAAAGTATATGGTATTATACCTTTTAGTTTTTGAGCGTCGTGGATAATTATTGTGGGGTTTTCTAACCTTTTATTTATGAGGATAGTGAACTAAATTTTAAACTGTCATTCAATACGTATATGTAGCACTCAGCACATAATATGATACTTTAAAAAGGCCATTTTCGAATTTAACCTTTAAGTTTCTAAGTTAAACCATAGAAAGTAGAAAAATAATAGCGAATAAATAACATAAGCATGTGCTATTTACACAAGTGTGTTAAGATCAATATTTGGTGTCCCGAGGTTCACTCAAGAACGTTATTTGAAAGTAATGATTTGTTTTTAGTCAATAGTGCTTATAGACATCCGTCACATGCTAGGGACATTGATCCAAATATAGTTCAGCAATACTATGTGCTATTACTTTTGCTTAATGTGTGTTTTTTTCTTTTTGTTAAACTTCACGATAAGCCAAACTCAAAAAGTTTCATGTACAAACGTACTAAAATAACTAGATTAGATTGTAGACTAGAAGGTTTGTTACATAAATAAGTTCATCGAGAAATGAAAAATACATATAGGTACTTATAAGATCGACAAAACTTCCTCTCCTAGAACTTCATGTTATAAAATTCTTATTTAGTTACTAGTCAGTACTCAGTAGTCACCATTGGCATTAACAAACACTCATGAAATTATAAAAAGTACACTAATTGTAGGTTACACAATATATAATAAATAAACGAGTAAATGAGATTTTTTGTAGGTGAATTGGAGATATATGGACAATGGATATTATCATATTACACATTACATAATATTATTATATCTTAGTAAAATTAAAACATACTTAACGGTGTTATTGTGTTTTACTGATGTAACTTATAGGTCAGTATTTATACATTTTAGTCGTTTTTAGATTAATAGTGTAAGTGAAAGTAATTCAAAAGTATTATTTTTTATAAAGTAGGTGTGTTAATAAATATTAATATTCAATAATTTTAGTACCAAATAGTTTATAATAATAAAATATAATAAATAGGAATAATAAATAAGTCAACTAAGCTGTTAGAACAGTTTACAATAATTGAGTATCTATGTTACAAAATATAAAACTCTTTACTGTTAATCATATTAATCTAACCGTATATTATATAAAGAGTAAATACATACTATATTTGGTTTTGGAATGAGCTTTTAAAAATACCTAGTGAAAAACCCTATAGGGTTTTTCCCGACGAATGCCATTCAATTTATTAAGCCTTTAAGTGTTTATTTCAGAGCACTATAAATTTAGTAATGTTTTAGTAAATAATTGAAAACGATAACATATAGATGTATTGCCTTAAGTGTTAAATGTATTTAAGCTAAAATGTAGGAAGTTATAGAATTAAACGTTCAGTTTTGAAATATTACATATTATAAAATAAGCTATAAAATATTCTATTGATAATAATTATATTTAAACATAGTAGTTACCTTTATTAGGTTTCTTTTTTTATCGGAATCGGAACAGTCATAATTTAAAATCCTATGAAAATAAAACAATTTGAAATGGCTCAAGACTAGCAATATATGATATCATAAACTATAGGTAGGTACCTACTAAGGAAACTAGTCACTACTTACTTTAATGGCTTTAACCCAACATACTGAAGTCTTGCGTTTATATTATATTCGATCCAGTCCATGTATCTTGTCCGGCTCTACTCGTAAGAATTGCTTTAATATACGATTGAAATAGTGTTCACGGGAATAATGTCATCGATAAAAGTATTATTAGTTCTATAATGTTCAAATTGTATGAGACTTAATTATTTTTACTCTGTACAACCATATAAAGGTACTTTAAAAATTTGTGTGTGCGATTTAATTTTTTATTAGTTTGCACATATTTTATTATATTTTTTAACGGGTGTATATCGCATACAAATGTGGTAGGTATTTTATAATAGTAACGCCATTAGCAGTATTTATAAAATCAAATCTATCCTTTTGTGACCCTATTGTTCTCGCTATTTGCATAAGCCTTTCAACTTTTGTCGAAATATATTCACTGATGTATATAATATATACATTAGCCCGTGCGGCTGTACGACAGATGATGTACATTGTACTTACACGCATAATTACTTTATTACCAAACAGTTCCTGCCAATTATGTTTTTGTTATCTGCAAGACGCCGGGTTTTGTTTAAAGATACAGAATTTAGTAGTTACAGGGGCTGGAGTATTAAACAATTATGTTCAAGTCAAATGTAAATAATATGATAATTAAAATAATATATTTTATATTATACGGTATGCACATTTAACATTTTATAATTATTATAAATGTCTGTATTTTGAAGCAGATACTTTTAAAATATAATTGTCACGTTTTATTATTGGACCTTTTCAATAAACTTCAACAAACCGTGGCTGTTGGTGTGACTTAGTGGTAATTTTGGAAAATTACTCTTAACTCTTTAAGGAACGTCCAATAAATTGTAAGAACATACCAATAATGTAAAACAAATTATCAACATAATTGTTGAATAGGTTTAAGTGAAATCTGTTACTTGCGTGCCACTAAGTTCAGAGATGTAACTAAATTGTCTGATATTTCATGCAAGCTGTTACATATTATTATTGTATGTTGTTAAAAAATTGAGTAAGATTAACAATATTGCTCAAAAACATAATATGATATGGTTATTTAGTTTTGTGCTTATTATATTTGTAATAATGTATTAATACAATTATTTACATTTTGAAAATATTTTAAGTTTATTTATTAAAACGCAGTTCATTTGTGTATTCTTCTATACACTTTTACTGATATCAATGATATTAATATTAAATAATATATTATGATTACAAATAAATAGCAATTTAGTTTTTTTTAAATGGTCTTATGAAGAATAATATTATTGTAATGATTTATGTGAATAAAATAATGGTCATGGCTTACAGTTAAATATAGAACCTATAATAAGATTTAAATAATGCAAATATAAAACATTATTTTTTAGTATAGTTATTATAGGTAGTATAATAATAATATGTTTACAAGTGTCCCGTTATCGAGTTTATTTCGGAATAATATTTATCTTGTATTAAAGGAAGACTAAATATTATGTAAACATAGGTTACATTTAAATTGCATTAGATACTAGAATAATAGATTTATACATAGTGTTAATATGTAAGTTAAATTATGTTTAAACGTCTACTTTGAAAGTTACATGTTGTTCTGTAATATGTGTTTTCATAAATCCAGTGGACCATTTTACCGGTAATTATTTAACCAGTAGCGAAATGTGTGGGGTAGCTTGTCCCCTTTATATTCGCTTCAATAAAATTGTTGTTTGAATCGACTAAACCAACCATTCAAACAGTTAAGTCGGTTATATTATAAGCTGTAAACGAATAATGATTAATTCGAATACGTATATCAAGATGGAAAAACTATAAATTATTCCATTATCTGCTGACTATTAAACACATACCTATTCACGACAAATCTGTATGCTTATTAACTGTTACAAATTTTAAATTTTATAAATTATTAACAACATCGTGGTTAATACTGATGCAACCATACAATGTAGGGCAAAAATTAAATTTAAACACCACACACGTTATGCGTAATGTACTAATGTATGTATAGACTGTTTTTTTTTTGGGTGAATTACTTATATAAGCGAGTGTAATTAGGTGTTATATATATGTTGTATTATATTTCTGTTGCTGTATTACATTTGAAAGCAATGAACTATGGAATTGTAATGAGTGAAAATAATTTATTATTTATAATAAATCATATTTTTTGTCAAGTACTTCAGACGTCAAAGGCTTATAAATTAAATGTTAACAAGTTATTTCGAAATATTGCGTGTGTAACATTTGAATATAACTCAAGGTTTTGGACTAAAAATTAAAATAAATAAAACTCTTATTTATTACAGACGAACAAAGACATTTTTAATAGAACTTTCGAGTTAGTCAATGACAAACAATTTAATAAGTCAACAATTAAAATAATTATTAACTTTAGTAAGAAGTAAGTTAAGCAATTTATATTAATAACTTTTTCAAATATACCAACATTATGATACCCACCTACTTTTATTATATTGATGTATTTAATATTAATAATACCGCCTATATGCACTAAAATTATGTAAGCCATAGATAATTCCTTCAGCAGTTAAAAATTGTGTTTTCCTATTTTGTAGAAATTTAACCCTATGGTAAGCGAAAGAAATGACATTCAGTTATCGGTAAAGACTAAAGAGCACCAGTTTTTCATATAATTCTACAAAATATTATTCAATGTAATTTTACTATCATTTAATTCTGTTTATAAAAAAAAGTTAAATGTATTTTTTTATATGTTTACTATTACCATTGATTATAAATACTAGTACAATGGACACCGCTTTTAAAACTCACTTTGGGACCAGCACAAAGTGATTATTATAATTTATAACTGCAGAATGAATCTTATAAGCGAAATGAAAAAAAAACAAAAATTTTAATTATATATTTATGAATTTTATTTTACTACATATTTTGCTTATATTTAAATCTACTTTAATACGCGTCCGATGTATTTATAATCAATGCTTTTTCTTTAATAAGGTATATGTATTTTAAATAAAACCATTTTATTTTTTTAAATAATGTTGTTTATTATAAATTTAAAATTGTATTATTTTGTATGTTAGTATAAACAACATACACAAGTACACGACACAGGTTTTCATTATTTTAATGCATTTCAAGCGATTTAATCTTATTGAGGTGCCTACTTAAAAATTAAGTTCTAAATATATCAAATAATTGTTTAAATAAGACATTTCATATAGTTATTTACTTATTTACTTATTAAAATATTACATATTTATAATATGTGATCATAAATTATAATACTGTTATTTGTTAATGATAATCTGTAAATACTGAATTGAATTGTTCTAATAACCTCAAGTGGTTAAACTAATAAGTCTATAGTCCGGACAGTCTTACCGGACAGCTAGCATTGAAAATGTTTAATAAAATATTTTAAAATAACAGTAGTTACCCATATTGATTTAAATAAATAATTAATGATATACAATATACATGGATGTAATTTAAGTCTGTATATTAAATTGTAGATATCTATTTATAATTTATCATATGATTGTAAATTAGGGAAAACAGTAATTTAATAGTGGCCTGGTGAGGCACGGTGGTTGGCCACAGTCACTAACGTGTTCTGAGGTAAAATATCAGCCGGTATCGATAGTTCCCAGGTGGATGACCGACCACTCGGATTTAAGTGACAAATCCCAGCCACACATATATGTGATCTAACCAAACATAACCTCCTCCGCAGTTAAAAAAAATTACTAATTAACCTTCAGGCTAATGACCTTCGATGTTGAAGCCTTAACTCAACAAAAGTAAATTAATAATAGGAAAAATATTTAATTTTGTAGCTTTCTTAGAAATGACACAATATATTAGAATAATACAACAGATGATTAGTTGTGCAAATATGCTTTTCTATTTGCAACTAAATTTATATTATCAGTATAAACTTAATTCTTATAAGAGTTTATTGGTCTGTGTAAAGTCTGTCGTGAAATTTACTATTCTTTTTGAGCACACAAAATAAATATAAATAAATACCATATTAAATTATATAGGTAATAAATATAATAAATTACATTAGGTTTAATTTTGTTTAATTACTTTTAAAAACTAGTTATACGTTTTAAATGGATTTAAATTTATTTTTAAAATTAAAAGTTCAACTGTTTTTCAAGTATTCATTATGTTTGTTTTTAGATCTCGTTGCCAGGATGATAAAGTTTTGGAATGCACCATTGCTCACGACGGGTGGTTTTACAAATGATTTTTCATTGGACAAACGAGATCCAAAAAGCAAGTATTTCCTATTAGTCCGTACAGGCACGTTAGATTTCCAGGATATAGGAGACGTGGTGGTCAGCGTTTTAAACAGGTAGCCACAGCCACTACCGGTGTGGTGTAACTTTGAACAGTGTGCGCGACAAAAACACGGAAGTTAAATGAACGTTTTTGAAAGCGTTTTTTTAGGTATTCGTGGAAGAACGTATTGCTCATATACGACATTGACGGCTACTGGAAAGTGTCTGGAAAACAGTCTTGTGGATTGATGACAAAAACACTGGTGGAGACGTTCAAAGGAAATGCGAGTATTAGATACAATGCATTCGATTTGGCGAAAAACCCGCAGAACAACTTGACGGAGAACTTGCGCAACGAGGTCGGTTCTAAGCACACAAGTAAGCATTGCACATTTATAACAATATGTAACATTATATTATAGTTGCCAATTTTGGAAATGCTGTTGTTAAGAAATTTCATAACACTACGTCAGAGGGTAGGTAGATAGGCGTTTTCTTATAAATTACACGAAGCATTTTTGACTGCACATTACGTGCACGCGTTACATCCTGTTTGGAACGATTAAGTATACTTACCAAATTCTATGCGTTATGAACTTATGATGAATCTAGTACCACGCCTAGTACCTATTGCATAATAATGATATCATAACATAATATGCCTATTGCCTACCCATAAATATTGCACCACATTTTAAATAATAAAATAATATGTAAATTGTTGTAACACTTTTGTAATTTGTTATAGTTTTAAAAACTTCCATCGATATTTGTTTTTAGATTTTTCTGTTTAATAAAAATTCGATCTTTTTAAAATATCACTTGGGTAACGTTTATTTAAATTTTGAAACTACCAAGTTTTTACGTTATATATTACCGTCAAATTTAATAAAACTTCGAACAAGCTGAATACCAATATTTATTTAATGTTGAACAACGTAAATATACCTATGTACCAGTTTGTATCATTATTAACCGGAGTCCTATTTGCTTACATTTCACTATACATCCGACATCAACGATTTTAGAACAATTTTTGAATTTTCTGCTGTATTTGAACAGTCATTATTTCTAGAATTGGCGGTAAGTGAAATTTACCCACCGGTATTCGGTATGTGTTTACATACCGGTTTTTAACGGTATACCGGTATGTCAGTATGTATCAATAAATACCGTTTTGACGATAAATACCGATTGTTTGGTATACTCAACACATTATATTACATAAATATTATTATTATATTATAATCATGACTGGTCTGGTTCGCGGGCGGTGGAGTTGGTCGAACGTAAGCTCGTTGTCGCGATAACGGGTGTTTTTGGGGAAATTCCCGATCATTTTAAAGTGTAGACAAGCCGACCCCGCGTATAGCGTACCCCGCCAACGTACCGGTTAACGTTTTGAAAATACGGGTAACTAACCTAACCTTGGTTCTAACATCATGTTGGTGCGTTGAAACGTTTTCATATTTTTCGGGGGTTCAGACTGCTGATCATGGGTAAACGAGACCCCAATCAGCTCATCGAGTTTCGCTTCCATATAATTGTTCTATGGCAGTGCTACAGTTGTTGTACATTCGGTATATATAGAATATACCGTATATTTGGTAAATACCGATCAACCAGTAAAAACCGAAAGACCGGTATACCTGTATACGTAAGTGTAAGAAGCCGGTAACCGAAAATGTATTTATTTTTATCAATATTTTAATGTTATTGTACTACACGCGCAGTATGCAATTTAAAGGTTGTTATAGAGTTTATGTATACTGTTAAGATTCATTAACTATTTTCAATCATAGTGCATGATACCTATGCTATTAATACCTACCTATACGCACAATATAAACATAAACAAAGAACCTACTTACTAAAACGAGGATAATTAAAAGTGTAATATATTCTGCTACCTATTACATGATATTATTTTATTGACCACCCTATGATAAATATTTTCTTTATATCATTGATACCTATTGTTCAAAATATTGTACTATATACACGACATACCTATGATTTTAATTAAATATAATATGGTTAAAATATTGCAATTGTCAACTACTATAATTTGTGAGAATGTGTGATACAGTGATAAATGTGTGATTTAAATGTATATGATATGGGTACATCATATACTATTATTATATTTCACGATGATTATTTACATTATCATTATGTTTAGGTAGGTATGTGAAACTCTTTTAGAAGGAATAAAATACTTTCATTTAATATGTGCGATTGTCTGAATGCGTTTTAAAAGTATGCATGTGTAATGAACCTCTGCGTGCCATATAATTACAAGACAGTTTGAATTGCACGTTGAAAAATGGCAGGGATCACTTTGTAGGTCTTAAACATTTAAGTGGTCCAATAGTAAAGTTATAGGTCACAAGTATTAAGAATTATGACAGTTACAATTACTAAGCCGAGTAAGCACGACAGTTGAAAGAAGAATTAGGAAATATATATTAACTAGAAATACTTATAGCTATAGGGCTGTGAATTATTAATGTACCTACAAAAAAGGACCAAGGGGGTAGGTAGTGTGTAGGTATGCTGTAGGTATTGGTACTTATATGCACTCAAAATTAGAGAATTTTTTTTGAAGAATTAAAATAAATTAAACTTTTTTATACTAAAATATTACATAGGTATCAAATTTGGTCTATTCCGGCCAAAATCCATACCCCCCCCTCAAATTATGCAATTTAAACATAATGAGAGAGTCATAGAAATACGAATTTGTATTTAGAACGGCAATGTCTTGAGTACAATTTGTATCTCATCTATATTTTGAATTCAAAATTATGAACTCGTCGATGTCCAAAATCTTGATATTATTCTGCACTGCAGCCCTGTCTACGGCGTATACCTATTGGCTATTACACTGATGGTATAGCGGTATCTCTATGTACCTGCAGCCTGCAACCTGCTACTGCCTGTTATTGTGCTATATAATAATATGTATTTGCCTAGTAATATTATAACTCGCAAACGGACCCTTTGATGGCGGCGGCGGCGGTGTGTCGGTATATTACGATAATAATACCCACTACCTATTGTATATAATAATAATAATAATAATAGTAATAATAATAATAATAATAGCACGGTTGTCGCGGTGGATCAACAGGTCTGAGAGGAAAACCGCCGGGCCGGTGGAGAGCGTAAAAACGGGGGGGGGGGGGAAAGGGGAAAGGAAAAAAAAAAAATTAAAATTAAACGAAACGCGCGCGCGATGTCGCCGACGCCGACGCCGCCGCCAACAGCTGTCGGTAGCGGTAGTGAGGGGATATTATGCCGCGCACGCCGACGAAGACCTGATCGTCGTGTGGTCCGGACGTGCCGCAGCCGACAGAGCCAGTGCGTCGTGTTCGCTTCGCCGTCTCCGTCCGTCCGCGTTTTCACCTCGCGTCGCCGCTACGCGTATTCGGCCACACCGGTATCGTCGATATAATAATATCACTGTTTTCATCGCAATCGCAAAACATTTTATCCCCGGCGTGTCCGTCTCCGGCCGTGGTGCGTTCACTTGGAGAAAAAAAAACCCAACGATTTTACTCGTACCTACGTTAATTTTTCGAGTGGTGTTCGCCACCGAGTATTATAGGTACTCGAAACATAGAACCCGTCAGCTACGGTGCTGGACGACGGCGAGTCTCGTTCGCGGGTTTTAGGGTTTTTGCGTTGCCGGAACAAGAGCGGAGAATACGGTATTATTAATCTCCGCTGAAATCCGTTTTCGTCGAGACGTGTGTGATCGCCGTGTGCGGTTGTAGTATAATATAAAATATATTGCAGCGACGCCCGTATAGGCTTTAGAAAAATCAGAGATCTGACCGTCGTTGGCCAAAGGATTTCGTCTCGAAAACGATCGCCGTCTTCCGGACATGTCCTGCCGGACTACGTGATCATCGGATATCCTGGGTCGTGCGCCCGCTGCTTCCGAAGCCGACACGCAACATAAATAGCTGCCGCCACCGCCACCACCACAAAACGCCGCTGACACATAGAAGGTAAGACATCGGCAATATTATATTATTTCATTTTATTTTTACCATCGAGCAGAGTAAAGAGGTATAGGCACATGATTACGTCGTATTATATAGGTAATATTATGTAAACGATGTGCTTCTCATTAGGTATTATTATAATATCATCTACCTATATCGAGGATAAAAAAATGTATCGGTCGGGAAAGTCAATTCGTTAAGGACAATCTTATTTTTTACGCAATCATAATAATACATAGGTGTAGATGCATAATATATCGATGTGCCTCCAAATAATAATTAACGGCGTAAGTACCTACATATTATTTGCGGACGTTATTAAAATTAACTTCCTACGTAAATATTACGAGTGATGATCGTAGGAGTATATTCTATCTAGTGTATAGTGTAAGTAATAATTTACAATGATTTCCAAGGCATCAAACTTTTATACTTTTTATCATAAATGCATAGTGTTTAAAAACATTTTAATTTTGGCGCGAACCCAAGCTAATTTGACACGAGTGAAATTCCGAGTGCACTATATTATGAAGATAGTTCACCAGAATTATTTAGGTACCTATTTGTATAATATATTTTATTCTAATACACCGTTTTGTTATGGTTTTGTTGTTGTGTACTTATATTTTGTAGGTCGTTATTATTCTGAGTTTCCTGAGGGATTCAATATTATAATATTCAATATTGGTTCATATAAATCTTTTCCGACGGCATATCAATTTTGTATTTGTTCGTATTTTTAAAATAAAGGATACAAAACCTCGGTTGAAGTGGCTAAAGAAAATATAGTTAGAAAATAAAACTTATTGATAGATAATATTAGATACGTATGTATACAGTATACAAAAAAAATATATTGATATTTAACATTTTTTTATTAGTATTTATTGGTAATCAACATAACATTAAAATAAAAAAAAAAAAACATTACAAATTTAAAAAATAAATAAACGTTTCTTAAACATGTACTCAGTTACCTTAAAGGCAATGAAATATATATTATCTGCAAGTTAAAAAGTTTATATTCTTTTAAAATTATTAAAACTTATAAGTTAAAAATAATCTACAAGTAATAATATTATTTAAAAGTAAATTTCAAATTTGTATATTTACATTATAAATATTACCTAACTATGTTATATTCATAATTATGTTTAGTCAACCTCTTATCAAGTATTATTTTAACAAATAAACACAATTCGAATAACACTACGTTAATATTGCTTGCAATAATTATTACAAAATTATATTTAAAATTATACACTTTTATTTTGTTGTATGGTCAGTTAAGAATAATACTTATAAGTATATTGTGAGGTATATTGCATGTAAGTACAAAATTATTTATTTGTATTATAAAATATAGCATTAAACTCAAACGTCGACAAAAAATATTTTTAAAAAAATATCATTTTCGTTTTATGCTGCTATTTGTACTATAGCATAATATTTATAAATTATAAATTATAACTATTAAATTAGAATATGTAGTGTATACCTAATAATAATAATTCATGACAAAAATGTGAGATATATTATTCACTCGTACTTCCTCAATGCAACGACTAATAAAACAGAGGTTAATAATTTAATAATATTCCTACATAATATGCATATATCTTCAATCTTCACCAGCATGTCAATTTTGTAACATATATAGTTCATAGGTATTTTATATTTTACTTAAGGTATCGTACATACCTATATCTAACAAATTATATATATTTACTATATGTCATTGGAAAAATAATGAAGACATTCTATATACGACGACTAAAATTTATATTTTAGTATTCCATAGACGTGTATTACATATTTTTATATTTAAAAAAATGCATATTTGGATGCAACTGAACTGTATACAATTATATGTTGAACAATGGTTATCATTATTTGTTATACAAAATAAATATACATATAGGTACACCGGCAAGCGTATTATTAGTTAATCCTTTTTGTTAATATTTTGCAATAACCAATAAAATATCATTCACGTGTTATGACACTTTTTTATTTTACAATTCTTTTTGAATAATCAACATTATACAATATGAAAATATTGTTGACAGCTGTAGACCGACTGTTCGTCTGAATTGTTAGTTAAGTGGAAAATGTCAAATGTATTGGACCTTTGGGATTTAGATTTTACATTTACGACTTTTGTTTAGGATTGCAGTTGAAAAATATAATCTAGTCAGTCGTCGAATTTTATTACCAATGTATATATAGGTAATATCGAATACATAATATTTCAAATTTTCAATAATATTTTCTGTATTAATTACATTTATTCTTATTTTTTTTTTACGAAAAGCGATCAAAAGTTTTTGACATATTTTGTTGATCAGAATAGTTAACTTAGTCTAAAATATCATTGAAGTATTGTTTTGACCGTAATTTTCCATTTATTTGGCGATTGAAGTTATTTTCAAAAAATACTGTAACACATATAAGTTTTGTTTAAACTAAGCGCTGTGGAATCGTCAAAGAATTTGTACAGTTTATAGTTGAAGTTCTTCAGGGAGCGTCAAGTGGAATTGTTTATGTCGCCTTATTAATTAATCATTGCTGGAAATGAATCGCTTGGCATTTATTATTAGTTTTTTAATATTCTGTTCAGTATTAAAAAAAATTTTAGTTGGTCTTATTTTCTTTTTGTCTGTAATTGTGAACATTGAAAATACAATAGTGGTGTTCTTTTTGTAATTTTGTATTTTTTATACTCATTAAAGATATTAACTGTTCATAATTTATTAGACTATTTGTATGCCTAAAATATTATATATATTTGTAAGTAGTTGAATATTTTAATATTATTGAACTTATTTTACTAATGAAATTATTTTTGAATTGATTAAATAAAAATTTTAATTTCTTCACTTTATGCTAATTTAAATGAATTTAACATTGAATAAACCAATAAAATGATTTTAGTTATCTATAGGTATCTATTATATTAATATTATTATTTTAAAATGTTATAAGTTATAGGTAAGTAACGTATAGTTAGTTCGAATTTACTAAAAATCTTTATTCGTATTAGGCATCACGGTATTAAGCGCACTTTTTTAAAAAAACCGCATATTTTATTGTAGGTACCTTAGTATCAACATTTTTACTACCTATATCTTCACTGTATTTTTACCTATTTTATATCGTATAATGCACTTATCACCAACATGATTTTAAGTAAGTGGGTGGAGATTTCATTATTCATATAGACTACAAACTATTAGGGACTCAAGTCTGTAGAAGCTTTTAGACTTTTCCTCGTTAATATTCTAAACTTTTCTACCTCTATGTCCAATAACAAACTCTTTTTAAAATAAGATATGATCCGTCGAGATGATCAGTCTACTTCAATACTGTGATCTGGGTTTTATAATTTATTCACTACAAAGAATATAGTTATTTGAAAGTTTGTACTATTTAGGTAGGTACCTATAACTTAATTACAGTTTTAAAAATGGTCAGGGCGTTCAAAACGGTAAGAAGATGATTTTGTAATGACAATTACTACATTTAGATTTAATTATTTCCAAAAATTATTTTGCCTATTGATATGAATTCGTTTTTTTTATCATGAATGCTTATATTTTTTTTAATAATGTACACCTATATATATATATGTTTTTTTTATTAAACCCTCGTCATCATGGCCATTAGAAGTGGTATATACATAATATAATGGTACTTTCCAAATCTATTTAAACAGTATATTATATGTTTTTAGGTAAGTATGTTTTCTAAGATAATAAATTATTTATTTTATCTCATTCAACAAATAAAATATCCTTATAAATAAAGTGCGTTTGTTAGTACTCATTAATCTCCGGAACCACACTCATCCAAATGCCACCAAATTGTATACACATATGCCTTGAGACTCGGGGAGTGTTGATAAATAGCTTATTATTTCTACCTTTATAGGTTGGTATAGGGTGGTTCACACAGGAATTTCGTTTTTGTTCACGAAAATTTAATATTAAAGATAATTTTATATAATCTCTCTCTCTCTCTCTCTCTCCATAGTCCATATATACATTAATAAGTGCTTTGAATACTAGCTAATAATGCTAGTAATAATAATAGCTTAGGTATATACCCAAAAACTACTAGACCGATTTTGATTTTCAGATTGTTCTTAAAGATATCAGAAAAGTGTAGGTAAAGAGTAGTTTTAATCGTGTTCGAAAATATACCAAGTGTTATATCCCATCACCCACAGGCGGATTACCCATTTCGAATTAGTTCATAAAGTAAGGTCACCGACACCGATTTTCCCGTGAACTAGGTACATAACTGATATACAATGTCTTATTTTATATTTTTCTTTTTTTTCCGGGCTAAGTCAGGTTTTACAGATAGTATATTATAATAATTATAAAACTAAATCTAATAACTAGAAAAATATTTTGAGCATTATATTTTATTATTACATATTTATCAGTTTCACTATACTTAATCATGGTACCTGTATATTAATGTTATTGATAACGTGTTTAGTATTATTGCAGGTTAGTTACACATATATTTACATAACTTTATTTCGTTTTTCTACTCGTAATACATAATATGAGTAATTCATCATTTAATAGCTTCCCATAGATGATAGATGAATATTATAGTAATATATAGGTAGAGGTTATTGGGTTATGTTATTATGAATGTTCATCCTTACCTATGGATTATGGAATAATTGCTACATTATTTTTTAAACGGTTTTTATTTCTTATAACGCTTCAAATTTTGTAACCCATAATAAAATATGTACATCTTGTTCTCAATTCAATGAAAACACTGTTACATAAATTACATAATGCATGTAGTATTATATACAATAAATATAAAATATTATTATATAAATAATAAACAGACCAAATTATTGTGAATAAGAATATGCGGTAACGCAATACAATTTACAACATAATATAGTGACACCAGGACTCTCGATCTCAATTTCTAGTACCTACCTATTGTGATTTCAAAATTATTAAATATTTTTGAATTAATTTAATTAATAATCACGAAATAATATGGTTGCTTAATAATGTGTACGTACTGCTAGAACTAGGTCGTACATATACATTCTTGGATATGCATATCAGTATGTCATTAGACCACTGAGGCACTGACCAATTTAAGTGAATCCATCTTCAATGACTACTTCCTAATGTAGCTCTCAAAATTAATAAATATTAACTAAAATTTATGTAAATCCTGAATTTGATACTGTCGGAATAATTAAATTAAAAGAAACTTCAGTTTGTTACCTATAATGAAATAATGGTTTAATACAATTAACATATCATATTTAAAAGTTTACAGCACAAATTTTACAATATAATCAGTGGCGGCAATGTGTGTTGTTCTCATATAGGCATATAGCTTTAAATCCTTGTTATCATATTATATGGGTCGTAACTAATAAAACGATATATCTTTAGCATTGCATTTCAGGTGGGTGTCTTCAATCACCATAGTATTTTCATAGCAGCTAATGTTTATTTTTTCAATAATAGTTTAGGGAGGTACATGTTGATCACGTTGGAAGTATTCTCGATTACAAATAGTATTTATAACAAATAGTAGTATGAACGTATAGCGCATGGTTGCCCATGGTTATTGTCTAACTTGATTTACTTACACGGAAAGGAATCAAAAGTCTTATATCTCAGGGACGCTGGACGTTAGCCGTAAGAATAACCTTTTCAGTCCAGGCATGATAGTCTAAATCACATGTAAGGTTTAAAAATTATACTGGCCATATATTAATATTAAACTATTCAATATTCCCAAATACTTATACTATACTGCAATAACGAGTTCTCAGAAATTAATTAGGTGTGTAGAACAATATTATAGTAATAAATGAAGAAAGTACATTTATATCAAGTATTCATACATTAAGTTGTAATTAATAATATTTTATATAAATAAAAAATGTGGTTATTTTTACCTACTATATATACTAAATAATTTAGTAATATTTAATATAAAATTATTATATACCATTAACGGTATTGTCCAATTATAGTATATAGGTACATTTTACGATGATGTGTTTTTTTTTGTGTATGACAATGAAGACCATGAAGACAATATTTATATGCTTAAATTGTAATTATTAAGTGTCGTTTCTGTCGGAAAGTTGATCTAGTTTGTACTTTGGTGGGCGGGAGGAAAAATTAAAAAATTTACTAAATTATCTAAAAACTGCTTAACCAATTGGTAGACATTTTTGAAAATAATGGGGAAAACTAAAACAAAGTTACAGAAAACCTGAAATATTTACTGAAAAGTCAATGCAAGTTTCGGCTAAATCGATTTTGTTTTTATTTGTTGTGTGTAGGTACATAACAGCTGTTGAGTAACCGTATATTTTTGGAATTTTCACTAAATATTTATATTAGAATTTTGTGGACATAATATAATTTTTAATATATTTTGGATCTTTTTGGGCTGTTTATGGACATTTGAAATCGTCGACGTTTTTTAGTCTTGATGAACATTTTTTTTTAAGTTGAAAAGTTTGGAAATTTAAGACAAGGTTTCCTTTAAGTTTATCTTACTGGTATTATAAAAAAAGTTTAGCGTACAGCTACATCATTTTTATGAGCATTTGAAGTTTAAATGTTGACGACATTGGATATTCAAACGTAAAATAACGATTTCTTCTCTAACGTTTTTAGTTATGTTGCTGTAGTTCAAAAAATAAAAAAATGTTTAGTTTTTTTCCGTTATGTTCATTTTTATTTTTTATACCCAATGATATTTTAAAAATATTTAGACTAAATTTTAAGCTAAATAGCCACAAACTTTATTTACATTATTCTAGGTGAATTTATAATAGTACTAAGTACGGAGGCCGGAGGGTATTGACTTATAAGTTAATAAAATATAACAATTAGGTATACATGATATATTATTATTATTATTGTACAATATAATATGCTACGTTAATGGAAAAAAATAGTCCAATCTACCACATTATTAAATAATTATAAAATATTTTTAGAAATAAACTAACACTGCGGTCTCCGCTCTGAATTTTTTTGTTGTGTGTAATGATTTATCATTGAATTCAAATTTACATCTCCATTAAAACGACCTACTCAATGACGAGTTACACGATTGTACTAATCATATAATGACTAGGGGCACTTTAAATCCAACATACAGTACACCAACTTCTCTATTGTTTAAATAAATGTTAATAATAATATAAAAAATAATAGTATTTAAAATAAAAAGTTAAATACATATTTTATTATTATAGTATACAAACATTTTTTAATTTAATATTTATGTGGAATATTCTATCAAGTAATAACTAGGTTACTGGGTGATCAACTAAAAACAATTACAATATTAGCAGGTATATTAATGATTTATAGTCTAAACATTATTATACTTACAATCTAAACTCCATACCTATAAATCTATATTCCACAATATAATTAAGAAATAAATTGCATTAAATGTTTGTAGTACACGATTACAAACTATCAAATGGATTTGTTTAATTTAAATATTTTTAAATGATTCGACGTAAATCAGTTTCTGTCTTTTGATGTGTCGAAAAAAATGATTTAATGTTTTAAATAATTTCAATTTCGAGTGATCACATAACAGTTATCTTTCAGTTACGAAACTAAATTAAATTGATAAAATTATTTGAGATATCTATACGACTGTACAAGTGTTCTGTATCATCCACAATCACACTGATGTACAGTTCTGAACTCTCTATATTTTTCTATAGGTCATATAGAAATGACTCATGTTGACTAAAATTATTTGAAATAATCTAGGATACAAAAATCACACTGCCCATACCAAGTAACTTGAAAGCATTTGAACGTTTTCTATACGACCACCCACATATATAATAATATTAATAGTAAATATTAAAAGATGATTCTTTTACAAGTCAACTCATTATCTAGAAAAGTATTAACTTTTTGAAAAATATTTATTTTTTTCGTTTAATTTAAGTCTTTGAAAATATAACTTTTTAAAACAATTTATATTGTTTTCTTCCTATTTTTATAGCTATAATTTTTTTGTATTTTATTGTTTTAATTTCATATTCTGAAGCAGAAAATATTTCTCTAGAAAACGTTTCTACTCAACAAGATAATGCTTGTTTGTTGTCATAATATTACCCTGTATTATATGTTTTACTGGATTACTGTGCATTTATTATTATGAATTAAATTTTTAAAACCCAATTAATATAATATATATTCTGAAGTGTCGTCAACCAAAATTGATAAGTTTGCATTTTAATTAAAATCTTATGTTTTAAAAATAATTCATTTAATTTGTATAATATTTTTAACTTATTTAAATTGTTTGTTTCACACGGTATAAGCTATTATCATTTGTAATAAATCTGTTCTACATACTTGGAACAATATAAAATAGTCGTTAAAAATTAAATGTTAAATATTTTTTAAAGATAAAATATTAAAATTAAAATAATACTTACTTAATTATTTGTAATAGTTGGCGTTCAATAAAACTTATATTCAGCACAATAAATGCATAATCTTATAGATAAAAAAAAGTAGTTATTGTAATATTTATAGCATAAAGTTAAATTTATACTATTTACTTTAAATGATCATTATGTAAAATATTTTTATCTTATTTTTAAGTCTACAGTGTGTCAGCTTGTGTCAAAATGTATCTTGTATATACATATAGTCCGTTATAATATTGTTTTTCGAACGTGTTTTACAAAATCATAAATTCCTTTGGATTATCTTGGTTTATCAAATAATAGTGAACAGTTTAATATTTAAAAAATTCTTCTAACATTCTAATGATTTTATTAGATGTAATTAAACAATCAATGTTTGTGCATGCCACCGTGTAAGTGGTAAGAAATTTACATCAAAGTTATTATTCAGGCGATGAACTTAAATGTATATATGCAATTGGTACAGTAATATATAATTTATACATATATTTTTATTTTTTTTGTAAATTATTAATTGAATATGACGTATACAAATTGATTTTCTATTGATCGCAGTATAAACGTGTTTCTTTTTAAATGTAATGTAATTTTAACCTTTTAAATTGACAACGACTATTTCTTCATTCAAAGAATCCAACTGTTCATCGATCGACGATAATATGTAGACGTTTAATATATTATTATTGTAATTGCTTATGATTTATGTTGTTTGGGCATGAAGTTTACGTATATACATGCACATCATACGGTAAAAAGTATGAACATATTCGAATTGTTAGAAGAACGATGTTTCTTTAAACATTTATACATTATGATTGTTTGCGTTTATACTGCAGTTTATACTTATTTATCATAACTAACAAAATTGTTCCACTATATATACATTAAACTTGGAAACATTTGTCTGTTTCATATTGTGAAGATTCCTGACTCATAGACATTTTAGAAACTTTTGTAGTTCAAAGTCTCAAACAATAATAATAATATATTATAATATAAAAATATTTTTGCGGTTACTCATTTAGAAATTAAAAGTTTGTTACGGTGTATCGCCTATCATAATAGGACATATTTATTTTAAAATTATTACATAATATATGATTTAATCATCATTTATTGATTATTAAAGTTCTTTTTGAATTGGATAAAAATATTCTTTTGCCGTGGTTTTTATATACACTGCTACGGCTACCTATAGTCTATTTGCAATAAGTATATAACAAAACGCATTGTATTTGAATAAATTAATGTATTATTATTTAATTATAAATAAATAGACAATATCTGGACGTAAACAAGAATGCACTGTTCGAAAATATACTTACCGAATGATGGAAGTAATTATATTATAAGTTATCGAATAGGGCAACGTTATATTATATTTTCATATACATATCGGTTTGTCATAATACCTAAAATATACGAGTTCTAGTTTGTATTGTATGCAATTTATTCGAGTTTATCGTGTGTGAGTTTTGTTCGGTTCTCATTAAATAACAGCAACGCGTGCAGACTAATTATTATTACTAAATTGAATTCGCAATTCTCAGGTGTGTGACGACACTAATAGCGGCAGTGGCGACGCCGTCGTTATCAACTGGGTAGGCCACGATTCTGGGTATGATAATTTTGTGTTCCTATCGGAGCATTGGGCTCTCGGGTAAAATAGAAAGTGCACACGACCAGACGCCGTTGATACGGTCAGCCATATAATTAACTTTGTCGTCGGACCGATACGAATTTCGGAGGAAAATAGTGTATAATATATATAATAAAATATAATAAATAATACGCGTTCGTACAAATGAGCACATCGAACTTATATTGAATAACAACATAATAATAATAATATGTAATAATTATACGTAATTAATAACTGTTTGTATTATAATAAATCGTCGTATCGAGACGACGGGGAAAAAAACAACTGATCATTATCACATTTATAAACTATTTATTTATTCACAAAGTGTTTAATACCACAGCTATACAGAGTGTAACAGGAAGACCTGTAAAACAATGATGCTACTTAAATGTATGACAAAAATTATAAAAATTAAATGACTAATAAATAATTTAAGAAATATATTCTTATGTCAGAAAATTCCCAAAAATAATATTTTGAAAAAATGTTAAGAGGTTCTAAATTAATTTACTCTAAAAATATTGTTATTTTAAAAATGTTTAAAAAAATAAACTAATTTAACTTAGATAAATGTTTTTACCATCAAAATTGATTTCGTAATCAGATTCACAAATTGGCTATTTTGAATTTTTCCAAAAAAAAAATGAAATAAAATTTAAAATTTTTATTTTCAGAATTAAAAAATAAAAATAATTTTTTTAATATTATACGTGTAACGCAAGTTACTAAATTATACATAAAAAAAAATGTAAAAACATTGATTAAAACAAAAGTTATGTCATTTGTCCCGTCTCCTTGTTACATCCTGTATAATATGTGGTTGAATATGAAGTGGCTTCTAACAATTACCTTTTACCAGCGCACTGCCACGCCACCTGCAGTAATGCGTAGTGTGACTTCGGACTTACACGTCCCGTTGTTTCGTAGAGCTTAACCGTTATTATCCAGTTATTTTTGTACGATTGTCATTGGCAGGAGGCCTTTGTGCGTATTGTCTTTCAAAAAAAAAAACAAAATAAATACCTACCATCATCCGTGTTTATTTTAGACTTCATTTTCGGGTAGGTATCATAAAATTATTAAATAGGTATAAACCTACGTCATATTTTCTTCGTGCAGGATGGCTGGCTTTCTGACCTGAGCCACCTGGCTATAGTTGCTGGATACGCGAATATTTATTGTATTTTTATTTAATAAGTAGTTGTAATAAAAACTTTAAAAATAATGACTGGTGAAAAATATGAACATGGTTAATATTATGACGATTGTTGACCTGAAAGATATTATCTCTTTCCCCATTTCATCGATCCTCCCCACATGAATTTGATCGCTGTCCGTTGCCCTTTAGTTGTCATGGCCAAATATAGTGTATATGTTTTACTGCATAATATATATGTGCCTACAATTGTCATAATAACAGTACACTGGCGGAATATAATATTACGACCACGGTATGTCGGTAGTATTATATTATATACCTATATATTACCTAATGTGCCGCTCGAACCATCTGCACTATTGTATGACGTGTATAATAGGACCTCCTAATAATAATTACTGTTGTTACGAATATAACATAATATTATAACACACTCGAATGTAGGTGTAGGTCGCCTCGATCACATATTATTTCGTTCGACATATATTATAATATTCCCTTCGCATCGCAATAATAATATTTTTATTATTATTATTATTACGTATTATGTCATCGACTTGAATCCGTCCGCCGTCGTAGCGTTTTGCGATAATAATAATAATTATATTTGATTATTATTATCCGTTTTTATGTTTCACCGACGCTGAACGGGTTGACATCCATCGGGAAGCGCAACGGCAATGGGTTATTAGCGAAACGCGTGGGCGTGAGTGTATACCACGCGTGGTAATAAACAGTATATGTATATGTACGTCGCCGCGTCGGATGTGTGGCGGCCCGCTCGCTCTGCCACGAGTTCCGCATTACGACATAATAATAATAATAATAATAATAATAATATTAATAATAATAATAATAATAAGTTATGTTATTATAATATTATGAATATTCACGTCGGCAGTGTCCGCCGTCGCCACGGGACCCGTGTGTGTGTCCTTTGCCGCCGCACGTAATCCCACGCGATCTACTTGTACAGAGCTATGTAATCCTCTCTCAACACTCCAGCCAAAAGTGTATACAACATAATGTTCCAACCCTTTTGTCCTGCACCCCCTCCCCCAACCACACGCCGAGGTAGTTTTCTTCGACCGACCGTAAACTTCGAACGACACTATTAAAATATAATATCGTGTATTAAAGTAGTTGTTGTTATAGGAATACGCATTCCGCGCCGAAAACGAGTACCTATAGTACCTAGTATCTACCTCTCGCAATATTGTTTTTTCGTTGTTTTATCGGCTTTCAGTATTTCACAGACTATAATAATATCATTAATATTATTATTATTATTATTAAGCTCGACGATTATAAGATTATAATAATATAATCTAGCGCGTGCACATGAAAGTCGATAAGAAAATTAAAAATAAGTACCTACACCTATAACGCGATAATTAAAGAATATCAAATTGCAATATAGTTACTACCTATAGGTACCTATTATTATTATTAATTATACCAAAAATTAATTGGTGCTTCGAACATAATAATATGCAAACGCTAACGATGGTTTTATTTTTTATTTTTTGATTTCCAAAACGACGAATGGAACGTTTAGAATAGAGTTTGGAAAAGAACACTTGATGAACTCGAATGATAGGTTGGGTTACAGGGTATATATGAGGGAAAACACGAATGAATTTTGATACAGAGGAGGGGATACTGAGCACGATTGTAACAATTTTCAAGAAATGATTTATTACAAACAACATTCAAATTTATTTTATTTGAATACATTTTTAATCGATTTTCCTTCATTAAAACGCATATCTGCATCTTTTTTATTAGTTCGTTCATCGTTGTTTGTTCCTCGGTTTCGCGTTCTTGTCATTTTGAGACATGACTATGATACAAAAAATAAATTAATGACATTTTATTAAGAATGAATAGTAACAATTATTATTCCCTGATCAACTGTTATATTTGTTTCCATTAAATTTGTTTAAAAATAAACAAACATTAAAAAAATAAATATTTACTAAACTTACTCTCTCAACAACGCCAATTTAAACTGTACTCATTTATTTTCATAAGTATATAAAAATATTGAGTAAATAATAAAATTATAAATGTTGAGTAACATAAGAAAACTTGTGTTGTTTTTAACTTTTTGTTGTCGTACAACACATTTTGTTACTTCGATCGTAAAATAAACGCGTTATAAGTTTATTGAAAATGAGAAATTGTACATTTTACAGTGTTAAAACAGAATTTTTTTTTTCAAAATCGTATATTTGTCATGGAGGTGAATATTGGTTGGTTTACATTCGTACATTCCGACATTCTTACCATGTTACAATATTGTTTTCCATATTACACCTACACAGCGGAAGAGGAATCATTATATGAAAACCAAAAGTCACATACGCACGATTAAAACGAACTATATTATAATCATTAAGCCGTTGAACAATTTATGTTTTTAAACTTGGTTAAGTTTATGAGAATCTCAAGTGTTTTGATATCTAGTTAAAATTTGTTGGTATTTTTGTATTTCATATCATATTATGATAGTAGCAGCGGGTAGGTATAAAGTTTATTCTACTTTACAGACGTTTTAGACTTGCTAAAATCCGTTTTTGTTTTATATACGTACACATCTATACTTCCTTTAGATCTTGGACACGTGCCGGGACGTGTATGATATTATTATGACATAATAAGCTTTGGGCCCGAATATAAGTGGATACGCTTTTTAAAATAAAAAATGATTCCTACTAAAAAGACACCATTATATTAAAACCAATATGTTATGTTACCTATACATGTTCCGCTTTAAATTAATAAGACATTCAAAAACCATGTAAAACGACATTGACCTAAAGCAGGTACCTATTATACTAGCCAATATTTTATCATTTTGCTCTAGACTACTGCGATTAAAAAATAGATTTAACTGATTTATAATCTATTAATACATTTAATTTATAAAATCAAATCAAGTTAAACACTTATAAAATAATTTAATATTATACATTTTGTCAGTTCTCACTTCTTAACCTCTTACAAATATATTAAAAGTTGTTTTATTCAAACATTTGTTATCTAAAACGTATTATTCATATTATCATTCTGCATTCAAATAGACTAAATCAAATAGTTATCACTTATCAGCATGTAAAATTATTTAAAATTTAAAATATTTAATATGATTAGTAGGAAAAGTTCAAAAGTCACTAGTGTAAATACACAAAGTGGGTAATAAAAATGTAATCTATTTTTTATTATATATCTATGTAATATTACATTGTAAAGAATCTGTTAACCCTATTTTCGATATGAAATTAAAAATTAAAATAAACTCCATGTAAATCGTTTACCTTGTCATTGAGTAGGTCACTGTAGAGGCGGTGTGTTACATTTTAATTTACTGATAAATAATTGGATACAAAAATGGATACATATAAAATATAAAATGTATACAATCAGCTCAAAAAGAACCAAAATAATTTTAAAACTATATCATGTGTATTCTATAGAAAAAATGATATAAATATTTCGAGTTAATTTACCTATAGTACCTATCTACAGTTGTTGAATCAAAACATAAAATAAAATCGATTCTGTCGAAAATGTATTTATATAATTGCTGCATAAATATTCTATTATAGAAGTCTAGACCCAATCAGCTATCAGAAACCACCCTAAATTTTGAAGTATTTTTTTCTAGAAATAAGTGTCCTCAGATAACAAAAACCTACACATCAGTACATCACCAATTCATTTGTTAATCCGTTCAGAATCTAAAATATATGGTATATTACTATTCGAATGTAATTTGGTTGAAAAAACGGTTTTCGTAATACATTTATTTGAATACGTCATATAATCTGAAAATACCACTGTTTGATCGAGAATATTTTGTATATTTTCGATATCTTGGAAAATCGTAGGACATTATAGGGAGCGGTTGATCTTACATAACCCAACCTAGAGGACGTTTATCAAATTTTCTTCCAATCGAAAATCGTTGGTTTTAATTTTTATAATTTAAAACAGTTTGATTAATATACTATTTGACATTAAAAAACAAAACAAAACATTTAAAAATTTAACTGTGACATGTTATATAAATATATTTATTATGCATCTTTAATTATTTTTAATTTTGATAATTTAGTTAGCTGTCATAGCCTGTATGATGGCTGTACAAGAATAATTATTGAGTTTTCGGGTGTTTTTTTTAAATCTAATTTCTGCTAATATCACTTAAATTTAAAACAACTTTATTACACGCCATTATGCTTATCATCCTAGCGTTTCTATCGTTTCAGTATAATTTATGTGAATTGTTATAAATACAATTCTTGACAAATATTGATTGATTATTCATTGAACTCTATAATCAGAGTAGGTTACTACTCTTTCACAATTCGCTGTTTCAATCTGATACATTTAACATATGTTAGTTTAAATTGCGTTTTGCATTCATAGATAGGTACATGAGCTAATTTTAGAAACCAAACTCAAGCGATTTAACTAACACTCGAATAACTTTAGATAATTTGTTGGAGAGCTATTTGTCCAATAATTACTACTGGAAATAATATGGTATGTTACCATTCCATAATATTCAATCAAATAAATTCATTATTTTGCCACTTATGTATTTTTTTCGATTTAAATTTGTTGAATGAAAGTTAAAAAATAATTTATTATATTTGATTTTTATGAAGACATTTTCGTGTTTGATAAATAATAAAATAACTTATATAAGGTATAAGGTATCTCTTTTACATGAATATTTTTGGCTCTGACATATTATATTTTTTACACATAACAGTTAGTTCAAGACAAACGTCTTATTTGATATATCTTATATTTTTCGTAAATCTGAAAATAGTATTTAAAAAAAAAAAAAAAACTAGAATGTATTAAGGAGTACTTAAGAATTCTTATAATGTTTGAAAGAGAGCTGTGTTTTTATTTATTAGGTTAACAATAGTTTCCAACGGATTAAATAAATATTATTTTAATTTTTTTTCTTATAATGGCATAGTTAAGTACTATGTAAGATCATTTAACAATGAAGTGAATGAGAATACCAAATCCAATGCAAGCATTGTATAATATGAAACTTTCATTGTATACATTATTATTATAATTTTGTTGTCTTCCGGTAACACTTAATATACGTATCTATAGGTTTTGTGTCACTTAGCTGGAGATAAAAGCTTTAGAAAATAACGTATTATTTAATTATAGAACCATACGATAGTGATAACTGGAAGTTTAATAAATTAAACAGAATCATCTTATATTTAAACTGACTGTACCTAGTATAAAAATATAATCGGTATAATGTACGAATAACAAATAATTATAGAAAAAACCCGTTTAAATATATCAGGTACAGTTACTTTGGATTCATACATTTTATGAATGAAAATCACATGACAATTGACTCAGTCGAAACAATCGTGTCTAAAATAAATTAAAATTTTTACACGCATAAATATTAAAATTAATATTTTATAATTATACCATACCAAAGTTCAGGTTTCACGTAATCACCTAACTGTAACTAGGTATGTATTTGTCAATACTTAATGATAATCTACTAGAATAAAGCTGTCAGGTCAGTGATTCTTATATATTACGCAATCGTCTCACTTCGTTCACCTTGGTGCAGGATAGTTTTATATTATTATTTGAACAAATGTTATTATCAAACAACTATTTAAAATAAAAATTGGAGGTTTACTTACAATATTTCATTGGTACAATGGTACTTCGCGCGTTATTAGCAATGGGAAAATGCATTAGTTATACTTGAAACTAGTTGAAAGTTTAAATAAAATCTGTATAATGAACAAGTTAAAAATTACTAAAAGATCACAGTATCATTATTACAACCTGACTAACAAATAGGTCTCATGAAAACTAAAATAATATGGAAAAGTGAGTTTAATCACTTAATTAAACAATTTTTTTTGCTAATATTTATCATTTTTATTCAAAGTATTTGGAACAGAACCTTTAATATTCAGCCATTAAATAAATCTAAAAAAAATGTTGTAATTTAATTTCAATACAATTTGCACAAATAAAACGATCAAATGGTCATTACTTTGAAACGATAATTGAATAAAATTAATTACAATATATTGGTATTTTAATTCTTAAAAAACACGCACATATTGTAAAACTATCATAGCTGCCTCGGCTCGTTCAGAATTTAAAACGCAAAACATTTTAGTAAATGAATAATTTATTAAAGCGGGTCCACGGAAACACAAACGGATTTTGTTTATAATTTAAATTATGTATAGATTAAAAGCTATGTTTACCTACTGTTTTATAAATAAATTATTACTAAAACTTAACCAAAAGTAGAATATAATTTTAAAATTTGAAATAATTTACAAATAATGTGGGATCACAAGTTCTTACATCCCGCAGTCATGCCACTATTAGGTAGGTAGGTATATGAAAACACTAATATTTGTATTGCCATATTATTAATATTATTATACATATTGCTGCGTAATGTATTAATATATACAGAATTATTATGTACAAAAATGTTACGTTCAATGACCTATTGTGACCAGTATACCTACTAAAAAAAACCATACATCATTTATGTAACAAAAATATAGACACATCTACCTGTTTAATCATAAAAACATTTTTTTTTGATTGATCTGACTAACAAAAATATATTGTAAACATTGTTCAACTTTAATAAATATTTCAACAAAGTTAAAAAAAAAATTTATAAATGTATATAATTACGGGCAAGAGAAAATTGGGCATAGGTATGTCTTTGTTTCTCTGCACATATACAATTTAATACAACTAATGATAATGTATACTTGCTCGCATTTGCAGACATTGAGCCACCTGCTGTTGTTTGACATGTATACGTAGTAGGCGTGGCATGAAAAAGATTTAGTGTTAATAGTACTGTCTGGCGTGAAAGATATATATTATACACAGTATAGTATATGTATTTTGGGATAAAAAAAAACAGTTTAGTGAGCTCCATTTAATAGCTAAACAAGCAGTGTCGATGAACGGCTTCAGTTTATTATTTTAGTCAACTAATTTCAATTTTTTACTCGAAAAATAATACAATTTACTAATTACATAAACCTATTGCTAGAGATTAAACATCTAAAATACCTACCGTTAATCGTGCTTACTAAATATGTTGTTAAAATATTATTTAATAAGTTATTAAGTACAATTCAACTGTGTGGTTTTTGAATCACAATTAAATTAAAACTTTACAGTAGGTACACTACTATAGTAGGTAGGTAGGTATAGCTTTATATTTAAAAATACCTACGTTCCATTGGCAATAGTTCATAATATAATAAGTCCCATTTAGTTTGAAAATGTTGATTCATGTTAATTTAATTTTAACAAGATTGTATAGGTCTTATTATCTTGAAAAATTGTCTTATACTCTTATAGGTATTTTCATATAGGGCTGTAGCGTCCAAGACGGGTCTAAAAGTGTAAATGATTCATATAATTATTTTATTATTGATACGCCATACGGTATCAACATAATATACCACGAACGTTAGGTATCAATGGTGGTAATATATAAACCTAATTTTTAGTAAGTCATGCTAGTCATAATATCTTTAACACTATTACTTTGTTATATTTCAAAAGTAAATGTTATCTGTTGGTGGAACCGGGATTTTAAAAATCAATTATTAATACATTTTAATTTTGTACCTATTTGTTTTAATTATTAGTATACATCTGCCCAGTCGCTGTGCAGGCTGTCCTATGGTTCCACCTCAACCAACAGGCGCATCAAAAATATACATACTTACGTACCTATACACCTATTTACTTTGTATATTTGTAATGCAATAATATTTATTATTATTATAATTTCTATTCAGAATACTATAGAATAACACTCGACCCCCTTTCCTCGGTCCACTTCCATTTTATTACGCGATATATAGCCTACGGGCATCTTAGTCTCGCCGCAAAAACGTGTCGAACACACGCACTTGAATATACGCTTTAAGTTAAAGTATTATATTAATATATTAATCGGCTTTCAGTCAAAATATATTTAAATGTTTTTGTTTCTAGTCTCCGTCTTGGTGACATTATTGTCTGTATAACCTTCTCGACAGTGGCTATCTTAATTACTCGTACGCCGTATTTATTCATAAAACTAACGAAATACTTATTTCGTTTAAATAGCTTATTAAATTAAACACTAATTTTTAAACTCTCAGATTAGCTAGAAATATCAGATTTCTGTACTAGACATATATGCATATCGATATTATCCAAACGTATTTTTAGTCCACGAATATTATTAATTGTAATAAAATTGGACGTGTCATTTCGTATTATACGATAATTATTAACATTTTTTTTATAAGAAAAATGTAGCACCTAAATTGGTACATGCAATTCGTGTTAAAAGTATAATATTATTATTTATTACCTACTTATATGTTGGTGTCACGCAGAATACTTCTGTTTTTAGCTCGGGTTTTAAATACCTACAACTATGAAATTATTTTAATTTTGTATTATTTTTTTATACGTATTTAATCTTTGTATTGTAATTTATGTTTTAATTAAACTGGCCCAGTATGATAAATCTTATAGTATTTAAAACTAAAAATATCCTTGTTTGTTCCAGACAAATTCGTGATATACGAAATTTCACTAACGATATTTTTTTTTAGTTATTACCTACCGCGTTATTTACTGATAAGATTTCGTGATTGTTGGAGGCGTTAGATTGCAAGAATGTTGTTTCAGGCGTTTCAGCATAACATGTAACATATTTGTGTTACCTACATAACGTCTGTAATCCGTATACTAAATGTATAAGAATCAAATTATGGTATAAACGTTCTATTATACTTTGAAATGTCATACCTGTATTATGTGATTTAATTTTTAACTCAGTAGGTACACCTACTTACATAGTATACTATATCAAATAGTATATAGATTGTATTTGACATACTTTTTTTCAACACTTTTATTTAAATCACTTATTGAGCTAAAATAAATTCTATTTTTATTTCGTATTGAATTTTTTGAAAATAATGCTTAAAATATAAATATATGTGAAAGGGGGGGGGAATAACTCACTTAGATTACTAACTGTATTTAGGCCCGTTGCAAAAACTTTACTGCCCTTCGGCAAACGTAATGTCGCCCCTTCCATCAAAAGCAAAATATATTATAGTATACAGTTTTAGTACATTATTAAAATAATGAATAATGTTTTACAAATTTGAATTTTCCGTCATAAAAAATGCCACCCGAGTTGTATTGAATATGTTTCCGCTTTTAGGCAATGAAACTAATCTGCTTGTGCTCTAGCGACGGGCCTGACTGTATTGCATATTTATTTATAAGACTAATGGTTACCTACGTAAGTAATAATGCTATATAATATAAAGTCATAACTCTTAATACCTCTTAATCTACTCAATGTTTTGATATTAAAAAAAAATCAATTACTATAGTTAAAATGCATATTATAAAATAATATTGACTTATGTTTTTTTTAAGTACCTAATCATCATCTATCATCATTTATGGTTAGTCTTATATTATATTTTCAGGTACAAATAATAACAATTACAATTTTTATAAAAAAAAACATTATTACGAATTGTTAAAGTAAATTTTTCCATTAGATATTTATAAAAATACAATTTAAAAACAAATTTTATCATAATATAGGTATGAACGCGATCTGTTAAATATATGCGTGGTCTCAATAACGGGAATATTATGATAACATTAATTATATATAGGTATACATATTATGTACTGATATGATAAAAAAGTGTTTTCTGGAAAAAAACTTTTATGCAGTTTTATAAATTATGATGTATGATAGGTTAGATTTTATCTATAAAATATATACATTTCTTTTAAACTCTTTAAGTTATGTAAACATAAATAATTTTCCATTGCGTAGCCATAAATAAATATTGTTTGCAATTATAAATTATTATTTTGTGATCTATGGTAGGTAGCCGGTTGGTAGTATGATCATGCAATTTGGATATATTTAATCGATATTAAGTATACAAAAAATGTAATTTATTCATTGAAGAAGCTAATAATCGTTTACGTATTATTAATATCAATAAAGTAATCCTTAATTAATAATTGTTCTTGATAAAACCAATGTCTACCTATTCTATATTAAGAATTACACAGAGCCTACATTTTTTGTACTGTAGGTATTAACAAATAATGTTGTTAGAATTAGAAATAATGAATATTATTAGTTAGGCCTTATTACCATGGACCGTATATTAAAAGGGAAGGTACTATAAGGCTTATTATAGATTTTGTTTCGTTTAATCGATATGAAGATAAATTATTTTAAAAATTTTTCATTAACTAGCTATATTATAATATTAATCACTCATCTCTAAATGTAAAAATTATGCAACAAAATATTAAGCGTCATCATTATTTTTTAAGTTTAATTTTGCAAATGCTCATAGTTTTGAACATACTATATTTAAAACGTTTTCAGTTATTTCATAATATTATTGTTATGAAAAGTTAAAAGTAATAGTTTTTAATGACTATCATTTTATATTTATCACTTATTATATTGCTTGCTGTGCATTTTAATGTAAAAAGATTAATTTTTAGTAAATCATACAACTTTTCACATACAAGTGTTTACGTTAGTTTCCATTGAGTCACAAAAGAACAATAAATAACTTCTACTCTAGACATTTTTGTAATTTGTTGTTGTCTTAAAGTTTATACTTTGGTTGATTTAAAAATTGGAATATTACCTATATGTATGCTTGCGAATATTATTGATAATGGTTTTTGATTAAAAAATAATAACTTCGGCTTACAATTTTTACTTATTTAAGTTTTAAATGGATCAGACCCAATCACATTTAAATTAGATAATAATAACAATCATTTGTAAATAATAAAATGAAGAACACGAAATACAAATAATACAATTAAAAAATAATTAAAAATACTTAAAGCAGTAACAAGACGTATAAAATTACAATATATTTTAAATGGGTCAAAGTTTGATGATAAATCGATTTTTAGTTCGTTTATAGTTTTCATAATTATATTGTGGGAATATTGCTTGCATAATTATTTAATTTTATGTCAAGACAAAATTTATTTTTAGACATAGCTATATTATGAGGTTATAATACGAGTATTACGTGTATAACGTGTTATATATATATACATAACTAAACCTAATGAGTAGAAGTAATATTGAAGGGAAAACGACTTAACAATTTAGGACAGTCAATATTTCTGGTGAAAAACTTATACGAAAAGTATAAAGTTAGACGCAAACGAAGTTGTTCAAGGTTAAGAATTGATAAAAGTGGGAAGTACGAAGAATGCGGTTTTTGGGCCGGGCCACGGAACATTTAAATGAGAGGAATCGCAAGAACTTTTGATGAATTTTTTCTAGTTTACATTTAAGACCCGATTGGTAAAGATACCATATATTGAATCAATTTACAAATAGAACGTACCAAACAACGTGTTTAGATCATGTTTATCATTAAATTAAGCACAATTTTGATGAATAAAACCTAATATTTTGTTTGATCTGTTAATAATGTAGATAATGTAACAACCAAATTTAAGTTTGGGAAAAAAATACCAAGGTCCTTAATTTACATAATATGACAATTATTAATATTGAGAGTGAAATTATTGTTTATACATCATTCATTAAGAGTAGGTAGGTATATACTATATTTAAATAGAATTGATGTAAATCAGCTTCAGTTTCGTTATTGACTAATATAAGGAATATTTTGATATCATCAATAAACATTAATTTATTACAATTTTGAAAACTAATGTCATTAATAAAAATAATACATACCAGACAATTATTATTTTATAATTAGGTATAATGATTTGACATAGGGTAGAAGTACGAAACATCCAACTGACGTTAAGTGCCTAACGGAAAAGGTTTTTTTTACTATTGCGAATAGTACGTGTCAGGACGTAGAGTCAACTTGTTAATTACACTACACACATTGATTTTAATAGCTATCGATATCAGTATTGCAGTGAATAGCTGCACAACCACAGTAATGTATAATACCTATATGGGTATATCACAATAAGATAGAAGGTGCATAAAAACCAGCCATATCGCGACAAACAAACTCACTGTCAAGCGGGTAAGGCGGTAAGCCTGTTAAAAAATATTTAAATACACACGTTTATAATGAGTTCCAGATCAGGTTCAATAAACTTAAGTAGGTAATTCATGCTTTTCGAATGTTCGATATTAATAAACGCAACGGCTCTCCACTCATTATAAAAAGTGAATTAACCATAGAACATGACGACTCTGCAGACGCCGACGCCCGACAGGTCACCCAAAATAATCAAGAAGTTAACGAACCATCAAATAAAAACGCATTTTTCTCTTAACTTAATCGTTACTCACCGCTAAAAACAATGGAAACGAATCAAGAAGAAACATCCGATAAAAATATAAACTTAGCACTCGACACTCAAAGGGATAGGTAATAAAAATAATCAAACGACATAATCGCAATGAAACGATACAATTATCCTTACAAAATACCACCATTGTAATCGTTAACAATATTTCAGTTTCACCAAGAAATATGAGAAGCCAAAGAAATTGATTTCACTGCCATCGCTAAATCAATCGAAAAACAAACAAACGTTGAAGCAATTGACGGTTTCGCACACTTCCAAATTTCTAAGTAGAAAAAATATGAATACTACACATACAGGCTCAAAAATAAAAATAAATCTCGGCTGTTGGTAATAAGAAACCTGCCAATGTCAATCACCGAAATAGAAATCATGGTGGAATTTAAGACTCTCTGTCAAATCTGTAACAATGCTAACTAATAAAGACAACACTTTGACTAATAGCAATACCTACAGCAATCACTATTAAACTACTTTAACAACCCCATACCGCAAGACATCTCCAAACGTAGTAAGCTATTAAATTGCGTAACAATCACAGAACAACGTCGAAAATCCAAAGACACTCCACAATGCTCTACATTTCAGAGTTACGGATATGTTCACAAATCGTGTACCTTCAGTCTTGCACTCTTGCTGATTTAAATGTGACGGTTCACGGCAATGCACACTACACTAATTGCAAAAACACACAGAAATATCGCCAACTTGCGTAAACTGCTATGTCCAAAAACAAAATTCAAACATTCTATAAAAAAAAAAAAAAAATACCACACATTTTTACAGATAAGTTTAACGGTTCCATGGTAGAAGAGGATATCCATTCTACTACAGTACTAAGTAATTAAAACCAAATTCTAAAATGCCCATGCCTATAAAACTTATAACATCTGAAGGAATCCGGTACCATAAACTAGGGACCAGAACAAAAAATAGACGTCACGACCACGGCCACCACAAGTAACACTTGACAAATATTTTATCTTACATATTATTATTATTTATTTAAATAAATATTCATTGTCGGTAACTAAAACAGTATATTTTTAAAAAATGTTAATATTATTATCATGTATACTAATATAATTATCAAAGTTATCAAACTTTTATAAAATGTAATGTGTTGACACATTTTAAAATTATAAATAAAGAAATTGTTGCTATAATCACCTATTTTTGACAAGTACACAAACATTTATTGCATTGAGAATTGTAAAACGCACTTGACGTATGATACTAAAACGGAGATGATTAATCACAGCTGTAAAAAAGCTGTATTGATGTTGGATCAACGGAAGCGAAGAATGATTCGATTGTCATGATACGAATATGATGCAGTGCAAATAAAACGGCCGATTAACCACAGTCTCGTCCAATAATATTGTGGTTTATCAATATTACATTCAAACTTTTCTTAGTTTTTTTTTGTAACACGTGTGTAATGCTCGTTCGTTCACATTCAAATGAAATCAAATGCTCTGATAAATAAACAAAATGTATAGAAACGATTGGTTTTTAACAAACCACTGCTAATACAGGAAATAATAAATATAATAGGTTTTTATAACAGAAAAATAAAACATTAATTTATTTGTACACTTATATAATATTATACTAGCAATATTAACTACATAATATTAGTACACAATAAATAAGATTTGAATAGAGTACAGCTATAGCCCTTGGTATCTGACCAAATTACGATGACTACGCGCATGATCTTTAGTTTATGAATAGTATAATTTGATGTATTATGAAATAAAAAGTGATTCTGAACAAGGATCCGTACTTAGCTGGATAAATAGGTAGGTACCTGCCAAAGTACCAACCTATATTTCAAGTTTTCTGATAAACGATACGGGAACGGGTGTAGTATTGTGGTAAGCAGTTCCCATCCGTTCCTAGTTTTTTGAACGGAAAAAAAGTTACCTATTACCTAACAACCTAAAATGTCAATTTTAAATTTTAAACCAATGACTGTGCCTAGTTTTTCATTTATTGGCACAGTTTTTTAAAGTATCTTTTTTAAATGACCATCCGTGTTTAATTTTCAATCGTTTAATACACTCACATTTCAAAATGTTGATCAATTTATCTGGCCAAAACGGTTTTTTCCTCTTAAAAGTTTACATTTCATCATCAATATACATTAATTTTATTCGCTTCATTTGAAATCTAGAATAAATTAAATAATATGCCAGACATTCTCCTTATGAATAGTAGGCCACTATTTCGGGTAAGTGGTTTTGTTAGAGGTGTGTTGTCTTTTTTAATCGTCATGAGTCATTACGTTTTAAAAACTATTCTGAGCGACGCTCAATTATTGACGAATAATGAATATTCATGTTTTATGTTAAAAACTTTATGCATTTATAAAATACTTTTGGGTTCCAGACTTTTCTGAGAATGAATCTGTTTTTATAATTTATAATATATTCTGTTGAATAACCATAGTTTAAGTTTGGTCAGTTAAAAAAAAATGTTTTTTGTTGTAAGATACTTGCACATCCAAATTTGGAAATTTTGATAAATGTGGCATTGGAAGTATATGATAATGACAAATTAAGTATTATTAATTTGTTAGAATATTATCAAGGCATTTTTACAAATTTAGTGGCTTATTTTGATTATTATCGATATCTTTGTTATATACCTAGGTAGTCACTTACAGTATTATAATTTATAATATACCGTATTATAATTATAAATTTATGCGGTTTATTGTAAATCCGATTCCCTATATAATATTCAAATTTGATTTGGCTTAAGTAACCGGTAATAAACCTTAAGTTCCAGAAACTGGTCAAAGGTCCTTTAATGCGATATAAATGCCGGGTGAGTTCATAAGACGGAAACCGACTAGCGATAGATCGGGTAGATGTGTTGAATTATGCTTATACACGGGGATCATTATTCCCTGGGAAAGGATAGCCCCTTTAATGTTGGCTGGTTGATGGATATTATTTTATCGTTCAACCAACGGAGGCGGTGTAGGTCATTTTACAGCGCTAACTCTGATAGGCGTGTGTGCTTAATTATTAGTAATCTGATTGCCGATTGAGTGCATTACGACAGACAAGAGGGAACGATCGTTGATATTGGGGTTTGTCTCTTTTCCTATTATATTTCCATCTTATCGTCATCACCTTTTCTAAAATTTAAACAGAGTCTGGCAAGTGGCAGGCCACTGTGAGCGACATTGTGAATACCATTATTCATAAATCATAATCAATAGTTGTACCGAAGCTCATCAAACATGACTATTTAGTTATTATAATAGGTATCGAACGTTGAAAAACAAATTATTTACTAATTTTTATTAGTAAATAATTTAACAATTATTTTACTTGCTTTTAACCATTGTAGAATTAGCTAATGATATATGTCAAAATACAGGGTTATTCAAAATGATTCAGGTTAGGTTAGTACCTATGTAAATCGGATGAATCATTTTGAATAATCCTGTATGTATACTTTGACGTTAACGAATACGAACAATGTTTCTCGAAATAGATTAAACAAGTTCATATTACCTTTAATTTGATAATTTAAACTATTTCAATACGTTTTATCTTATGTATTTTACAATTTATATTTAACGTCTTCATCTCTCCGTCTTTATAGGTACCTTCGTTAATTTTCTTCTTCTAACCTATCAATCCCATTGTTTTTATTTTTATTGTTTCACACTTACTTGTTGTACTTTATATTTGAAGTGTTAAGGGGTTTTTGTAAGTATGTGTTTGAAATACAATTGGTTATTGCAGTGTTCAATGAATATGATTCGAAGACTTATAAAAATGATAACGATTATATATTATATAGGTACAATATAAGTTAGAACATATTATACATATAATTTTTGCATGATTTAACATATGGTAGGTACTTTTTATTTTAATACCGAGATAATGTTAAAACACTATTATGGATGTTATTATTATAAACTTCAAGATTATAATATAGGAACCTATACTTATTCTGTCAAAAGAAATTAAATAAACTTATGGCGACCATATGAACAACTCATTGATTTCCAAAAGGATTTCTTCCGACGTGTTAACCAAATAAATATTTTGAAAAACATATATTTTATTGCGATTTTAAGTGTGTTTCATAGCAGTTGTAAGTTGTAACGGTAAACAAAAGATAACCAAAAAGGCTTTTAATTTTTGATGAAACATTTAACAATTTTTACCAAGTTGATTATATTCTTTATGGATATGAGTATTATGTTTTAAGCACTAATTATATGTAGGTACATCATATGTTATACATTAGGTATTAAGGTACTTCATAGTAACCAGGGCTTGGGACTTATAGCAATTAAAATCATTAAAATAAGAGTTTAAAAAAGCGCTCAAAAACATCAATTTGAACACTCAAATAAGCATTTAAAAAACTTAATTTCCAGCAAACGGCAACGGACTACGTGAAATGTAGATAAGTTAAGAATTATTTTTAATTTTAATTCCATGAAAAACAACTTTGCAGGAGAAACCCATAAAAAGTAGAAAAACTGGTAATAAGCATTTTTTTGAAAAATTTTCGATTAAAGCAAAAAAAGCACCTTTCATTTTTTCATAATTGAACGTGATATACATTTCAATAGCACTTTGCTACATTTTAACTCAATCTATAAAAATAAGCAAATGCTTAAAGTCTTGAGCCCTAATGATAACTACCACGGTATAATAATATAGCGTGATAACAACTAATAAATAATCAGCTTATACAGTATATATTTTTAATAATGTTTATTATTTACTATGTCTTATTATGGTTTGCTTACAAAAATTGTTCATGACTGAATTTAATTTGAAATGGATCGTACATTATTGAAATTTTTTCTTACAATAAAATCTTAACAATTTGTATTATAATAATTATTGCTATAACGTAAATGTAAATAAATTTAGATTTTTCTATGAAATAAAGATGTACTTAAATTTAAGTAGTCTATACTCTGCTGTACAGCCTTTATTTTCATTCAATTTTGCAAAGAAAATGCTGAAAATACAAATATTAAAGTTTATTAATAAAAATATTATCTAGATGAGTAAACTTGTTCAAAAAAAAAAATGTGTTTACCTACATAGTAACTACCTATTTACTTTAGTTAGTTATAAAAATTGTTTATATTTTTCTAAGATTTATAGTTTAAATAAAGTTTTTCGTGGAAGTGAAACTAAAATAATAGGTTGATAATTATTAAAACCATTGAAGTATTAATATAGGATAGATACGTCCTAATAGGACGTATGAGTAAACATTATTTTTCCGTTTTACACGCGTAAGTATATAGTAAAAATCTCTATACGTACTTCACTTGTTGTGATTATATTACTGAAATTAGGAATCATTACGTACTATAACAATTTTAAAGAATAATATTATTTTTATACTGTCTGAAGATTTTTTTGGTATATTTAACTTTTTAAGAAAGGTATTATTTAATTTTTTTTAATTTTTAAGTTATTTATAATTATTAACATGTTTCTTAAATATTAAAATATAAAAAAATTCAGATGATTGAATTTATTTTTATTATAATAGTAGGTTATAATATCTTACTTTCAACAATGTAATCAGGACGAGTGACAGAGGTGTAGAGGTTTTAACTGAATTACACGTGTAACTATTGCGTGTAATACGGATACAAAAATTATACTGGTATGACCTCTTAAGTAGGTACAATATTACTGCTGTATATTATGTTTAAAATCTTTTCATGTTTTTCTTCTTTTGAACAATGTATTTACCTATCTTTGTTTGTTGATAACTATAATTTATCATAAGTAATACGAGAACATAAATATAAATTATTTTATTTTGCAACTTAGTTTATATACGTTGTTCTTTCTATAAAGTATACATAAAAATATGGATTGAATAAGGAATTATGTATCATCAGCAGGCCCATAAAATCGATTAGAATTGTTACCTTATAATCATTTATCACATATTAACACAGTGCCCAGGTGGCCAGGTCATCAACTATACATTGTATTATGCACTTTCTGTTACGTATACCTACAAATTGATCAACACCATTAATAGCAACTTGATATCTACTTAAATTAGGTATGGATGGAAATCTTAAAACAAGATGAACAATTAAACTAGATTCGTAAGGATAGAAGACGACTTTCACAAGGAGAAGAGTTACTAATAGACGGGTATCATGAATGTTATCAATCATTTTCAAGTATTCTTTTAAGTGCACATATAAAATTGGAAAAGGGTGCTCCAGTCTATTTTTTGTATTGTTCTGAGTTTTGCAATCCAAAGTGATCATAGCTATTTACTTACGTTCAACACCGAAGAAACAGCTAGTCCACATATTGAATATTCATATCAGACGGCTAGTCTTATGAATATTGACTTAGTATAACTTCGAAATCGAGCTAAATTGTCAAACTATTATGTACCTAGGTCCTATAAGTACTTACTAAAACGGTGAAACCAACATTTTTTCTCTCGGGATTGAGTTCAATATTTTGAATTTTATAATACATATTTATATTCAGTATTTCAGTGATATCGAATACAAAAATATGTGTCGCCATTACTACTCGACTATCTGCAGCTGTATTTTAACTCAATTTAATTAGTTTACTTTCATCAGTGATCACTGATCATGCATCTTTGATGTTGTAATGATAACTATACCTCACTAACTGTTAGATCAGAAATTCTAGTCCATCGGTCTATGGTTAGTTTGGGTCTGTGTTCACTTCTATTAACGTATAAACACTATAAAGTGAAGACTACAAGTCAGGCGTGGTATATCGCAGTGTCACTTTAATGTGTATCTTAATCAAAGTAGCCGACCTCACTACAATAACTATATGCTATTCACACTATACACTATTCATTAGACTTCTTCGTCGTATATAGCTACCATATCAGTTATTATAAATAATATAAATATTTTTGTTTTATAATATATTATCTGATTTTATATTTATAATGATTCGTTTAGATATTTCACGTACAGTTGTTAATTCGCTTGTCTAGGGCGAAATGTTGAGTACCTAATGAAATGTAGAACAATCATTGCATTTCTACTTTCTACCAAAACATTAACATACTGCTAAATTTCACCCAAATATAATGTGACATGTTATTGAATATAATTACCGAATCTTTCCTAGTACATATTTTTGGCAATCAAGAATAATTATCCCTAACTGCAGTACACACTGTTCCTCAGAAGGTTGTTTAAGCTTCTGTCCGCTGTAGTTCATTGTTTTGGTTTTGTTGCTTCATCGTATTGATTAATGTAGTTAAGCCGGGTTCACTGAAGTGCGTTTGTACGCCAAATTACGATATTAATTTAGGATCAAAATGTGAAGATATAAAGTTATATATGTTGTAGATATTCTCAAATTTAGTTCAAACTTAAACACATATTATACTCAATACTGCTAGAATATTTTAACATACTCGTAGATCTTAAATCGAAAATTAAATTAAAAAAATTAAAAACTTATAATAGTACCATAAATATTCACTAGGTATTTCATTATAAGTGATATTGTAAATGTGTTATACTTACAAGTTATAACACTGTCCGTGTCATTGTGTCATTGAAACCATTAATAACGCTATCCAACACTAATTGCATTAGTCATGGCCCATACGCCGCTTCTCAAAATGGTAGATCCTTATAATATTAAGATGTGTCATTGGAAATGTGTAAAAGATATAAGTGGCCTGTAGCCTTAAAACATTTTAATTTTGGGAGGCCAGCAAAGATCTCTCGATCATAAGAAACATTTCCATCCCATTATATTTTAATCTGAATTATCAGTAGTTAAATACATACATAATCCATTTAATAAATATAAGTATGATATCACTCCAAAAGTCGGTATGACTGTTTTGTTGTTGATCTTTTTGGTGTAGTAAAGCATATTAATATATTATATATATATATATGTTAGTATATTACCAATGTTTTTTATATTTGAGTTTTAAATTACAGCGATGACCCTAGTCATTCGTCAATATCATTTTTCAATAGATTGAACTTCGTAAATATGTTGTAACTTAGAGAGGAAAATGTCGAATGAATGTGGGATTTATATTCGACTGATTTGGTAGATATTTTTCTGTAATGTAATTACATATATATATTTATAAATAATAACCCTTGAATTTTACTATAATATTAATATTTAATTTCGAAAATCCTAAAAATGAGTTAATGCTTTTTCATCATATTGATTAACGGTGACACATTATACAAAAATATAATTCACTCTTGATTAATTGAAAATTTATTTTGAATATTACATATTTCGTAATAGTTAAGCGAAACCAAACGTATACTAGATTTATGTTCACCAAAAGTTTAAATAAATCAGAACCAGACTATAAACAATTTAAAAATATAAAACAATTTATATGCAAGAATATTAAAATAAAATTTGGTTATTTAGAATGTTGTCTACTTGTATCTTACTTATTTTGTTTAGTTAATGAAATTCATAGATATGCAAAATCAATTTGCTCGTTGAAAATTGATGGAATAGAAACATTTTTGAAAGTGCAAGTCCGTCAGAAAATGGGTTTGGTAGTTTTTAATATCACGAAATTATTTTATTGAGATCCGTCCAAGTTCAATTGATTTGTGGTACAAAAATATTTAAATGAAAGCTATAAACAATGAATTAAACTTATAAATTGCTTATACATTTCTAGATATTTTTAAAAGGTTATTATTGAAATAATTATGTTAAATATTATATAGCTGCAGAAGTATCTAAATATTTAAAATTTGCTTATTTATTTTTTTTGTTTACAACTGTAATGTTGCCTCAGTAATTTATGGTACCTACCTAAAATTTAAAATCAACTGTTATATTATGCCACCTATATGATGTTTATGTGTTCATATTCAGTCAATATTTTTGGAGTTAAGATTGACCATTTTGCGAAATAAGACAACATTACCTGGGCGGAAAGCCAAAACAATTTTACAGCTATTGAAGTATATACTGTTAACTGTAAAATTTAAAAAGTATACAACTCTGATAGGGTACAGTTCTGAGTTCACTATATACTATATCGTCATTCGTCCTATAACTACGTCTTAGAGTCTATACCAATACACCATTATACCTAGTAATATTTAATATTTTATGGATTTAACATTGAATAACGTCTGTTTTATTTTATTTTACAATATAAATTTTGAAAATCGAAAATAAATTACTACGTAAAACACTGCAGGATACATTAAGTATAATACACCCTATGTAAGTTCTATAGTTCTGTGTTACATCAGGCCCATGCTAAAGGTTTGAAGTTCACTTATTGATCTTATTATATGCAACATTTATAATACATTTTTTAATAGAATTTTTTTATACTTTGTATAGCCTGTACATACATTATACTTATAAGTAGGGTTGCCAGATTTTTAAATCCCCAAACTGGAACATGATATTGAATGACCTAAATATTTTTTTAAAGTTATTTTGATCATTATACTTTTCACTTGAATTAATTTATTTCAATACAGTTGTATCAATGTTAATTTTTCCACAAAATGTATGTCTTATTATTAAATAATACAATATTAAATTTTATTTTCTCTCAGCCTCTATTAACCGGGACTAACTGAATGACCGGCTGCGACACCAGTACATCAAAACCTTCACTGATCCCTTTTGACGAAAACCTATTTCGGTTTGGAATGTGTTGCATCCATATAATATCGTATTGCTATTTGCTAATAAGTCACACGACTAAATTATTTATCAACTACTTATACGTCTATACCAATTAGGTTACTGATTAGTTGACTGTTGTGTTAACAAATAGTAAGAAAATAGTTATAAAAAAATATATTTTAGATTAGGAAAAACTGAAAAACTACCTACCAACATTAATTATTGTTACGTTTAATGTATAAAGTCAAAAAAATAAAGATTTAAAGGCAATTAGCCAAGTTAGAATTTAAAAAAAAAGGAAAGGAATAAATAAAATTGGTCACCTGGGATTTTATTTAGTTTCTGAATGTAGCAAATCGTTAACAATGGGAATTTTTGGTATTTCGCCAAAAGCATTCAGAGTTCTTATTTTTGAATTAATCGTGCTCAAGTTATAGAGCAACGTAAACAAAGTGATGCCTACTCTTACAAAATATATTTACATTCTTTTGTTATTGATCTTGTTAGAGTATTTTTAATCAACCAAGTGTTGAGAAAACTTTTACCAATTAAAAATTACGGTATTATAGTCTGTCGTTTTTGCTGGTTTAAATTTATACTCCATGAAAAATACAATGCAAATTAATGGTAGGTACAATAATATTATAACTGTATCTTAATGACTTAAAAAAAAACAGCATACGAAGTAAAGAGATAGTGATATTCACGTTATTAAATACGTTTTTGATAATTTAACTGTTATGTTAACTGGTGGAATGTGTTGACCATCTGTGATATTTTGTCAAACATATTATGGTACCATGTACTATGTAGTTATGAATGCAGTGTTGTAAACGTGACCAATCAATCACAGTGTACACCTAATACACCGAAGGTACTTGATTAGTTGAGTACTCTGTACATGAGTTTTCGATCTAAACGTTACAGGAATGTCTAAAAGACAAATCATTTATGGCTTTATACTATTGATGCATTTGTGTACTTAATACTATAATAGATGTGATGTATTATGACCATTTGTCCAAGTTAACGCACATCGTGTTGTATGTACCTATTGAGTTGATATTGTATTGAATCTAAATGTCCAACTCAGTTACATATATGAAAACATTAAACATTAATAGATAATGATTTAAATAGTAAACAAGTCGTGAGTACACATTTAATAATAATATTATTTTATCAAATTGTACATAGCAGCTACCTTTTACTCAGGTAGGTAGGTAGGTTTTTAATAGTTCCCACTGAAAAATGTAATTACTCTGTAACGTTGCTATAACATCGGATTATTGCGGCGATCAATCAAGTTCGTTGTCATCCTCTTTAGATTATCTGAATTCTCCAACTTTATAATGTTTTTGTGATAAACTTGTGTGTCCACAGGAATTTTATATGGAGAGCAAAACATTTAGATCGACCACTCGGCATTGAAATTTTTATTTGAAAACAATTCTGATCGTTTAACAATTTCATGAATACAGAAGTGTGGTACCCCCCATGCATTTACTACCACTTCGGAACCCTTTGTTTAGAAGTTATGCAAATGAACGATTTTGTCTAACGGATATCTAAATGTTTAAGGATTTAATAGTTGAATAAGTAATCCTAAACATAGATTATGCTTTGTTAATGATCTTTGAAGATCTTGAAATACACCTGTGTGTATATTACTGTCAACTAATTGAATGATTATAGTTAATTAATTTAATATTTAAGTAGGCCGTAGTAGATTACCAATCTTATAATTCGCAATTACAATGCTATATGCATTTAATTTTAAAATGTATTATTGTTTATTTTGACAATAATATATAAAGTGGATAACAAGTACTTTAGTTTTTAAATTTTAAATTGTATTAACATTTAAGAGATCAACATCCCAACTTATAAGCTAGGTTTCTTGGACTTTTTGCACAGTTATTTAATAATATGTATGCCTTTTCACTTTTAAAGATATCTGTTGTTACCTAACTGTTATACTGCAATAAATGAAATAATAATAAATAATTATGAATTATAGGGAATTAATATTATATAGTCTTGTAATAAAATTGAATGTAAAGGAAATATGAAAAACATTTTTTTTTCAAATCTCATGAATTTGGCTTATCGTAACCTATTTAGAAATTTAAGTAATTTATCACCCCTAATATTATATTTAAATTAGATTCTATTTTTATATTTTGTTGGTAACTATTACGTGGTAGTTATTGTATTCATAAAAGCATAGACTTATTAACAGGTCTAATAGGTCTATGCATAAAAGTAACAAATAAAATATTAAAATATTATAACTTGTAATATGTAATGTTTAAAATACTATGACTGTTATTTTATTTATTGATATTTTTTTTTAACAACTTCGGCAGTAATGGCAATTAGTAACAATGTATTTATATTTTATTTTTAGTTTATAATGTTTAGAAAGATTAGAATGGCACTTAATTAATAATACAAATAAATACAGTAGATACAATTTGTGGTTTGGTTTGAATATTACTGCATTTTCAAATGTTATGAAATAAATTATTTGATTTTAAAAACTTAATAATTAAATTGTTTTGGTAAGGGTTTGTTCCAAGAAAAAAAAAAACTCCACGTGGCTAATTATCCTCCACGTCGGTTAGTTAATACAAAACGTAATGCTTTTCATTAATTTAAAAATCCTAGAACATATTACTCATAAACTTTAAGTAGTAAGTTACTTAGATTTAATTTTAAGTACAGACAATGAAGACAAATTATACAGGTCACTTGATATCCTGTAAAATTGGACTTAGAAAAAAATATATAGTTAAAAATACAGTCAACATCTAAATACGATTACCTAGATTACAAATAGGTATTTATAGTTAAATTCGCTTGGAATATTCTACAAATAATTAATAATATTTGGTTTGAAAAGTGACATTTTTGCGGTATTAAATGGTATTCAATAGTACTGGTATTGTGCCACTGTACTTATTGTAGAGAACGATAAACTTGTTCCACAATGCCCTTTTGTTTTCCCAGGAAACTATGATTTGCAGTTAAGTTAAACTTCAGATAGACAAGTTATAGGTATTGTGCTTTTACGAATCTGTTAAGTTTTATTATTTTATAGTTTATAGTTTGACTTTTTACAGTCATCCGCATTTCATGTACTCCAAAATTAAGGATTAACCATGGCAAATTGTCTATCTTTACTTCCATATTTTTTTTCTTTTGATTAATATCTGAAGTTAATAGCTATAGTTATTTTTTTAGTTAAACCCGCTACTTCTATTTTATTATGTGTAAATGTTATTTAATATATTTTACTTATCATCCAAAATTATCTAAAATGATTAAATTCTTTAAAATCATCGTATTATGTTTTATAGAAATGGATTTTTATGTTATATGCATCTTCGATAATGACTTCATATAATGGTTCACAGTTTATTAAAATGCTTAAAAAAAATTAAATAAAACATTTTGTGAGTTATTAAATTACCTAGATACTCATTATATTCATAATTATAAATTGTTCTATTAGGTACTAACATAGTCATTGAGACATTGAGTAAAATAATTTTTATCTTGCATGGCATAATTTTTTTAAATTTTTGTGTTGAAATAATTTGTCGAGCGTATCTTTATAAATTATTTGAGACGGGGTATACAATTTTATTTTATTAAGTTTTTTCTTTAGGGTGAAAATTAAACGATTAAATAATAAAAGTTGTAAACTTTGTTCATTGAATGTTTGAGTTAAGAAGAAAATTATGAAACTAAAAAATGTAATCTATGCTGGAAATAATGAGATACCTTTAAAAACGAGCTAAAATAAGATTTAGCTCTGCATTTCGATTTAAAAAAGAAAAAAGAATTTTTCTTATTTGTGTACCTTCAGTAGATATTTGCATATATTTTAATTAAGTTATCTAAAATTGAAAACAAATGACTAAGTATATAATATTAAAAGATTTTCGTTTAGAATATTGTGTAGAATAGTCTTTGGCTAAATTGTTCAATGCACGCACATTTTGTTAATTTATTAGTTATTACCTACTTATTACACGTTTTAAATAACTGAAATGCATACAGAACATGAAGAAAATATTTAATACAAAAAGTTAATATTAAGTTTATAAAAAGTTAACCATACAGATATAATACGAAATACAATTCTTTTTATTATATCAATGTATAAAATTACGCAAAGTGATTAACATACAATTCAATTTACAAATACCGTCAACACTCAACGATAAGCAACATAACATTCATATTAATCTTAGCTAATGATGATTTTATGATGTAATTTGAATTATAAGTATAAGTTTAAGGATATTTCAATATTATGTATTGTTTGTGATTATAATATTACTTCTAAGTGCATCCGGTAGACTTTGGTTTCCGGTTTCTGATGTAATAGCGCTTGTACCTATAGTTATACGAGTCCCGACTTTGTGCGGTTACAAAAGGCCAAAGGGATTTAAAGGGCTTTTTAGTAGAGTAAATCTTTTGTTGAGATATTAATGCCGGTCAGATTGTTGTTAGCCATGAAATATTAATATCACGAAACCATAATTAGTTCGTGATCTAAAAAATGAACTCTTTGAATTCCAATCTTTGTCACATGATAGACGGGTATCTTTATCAATATTTTATTCCGATAATTACCTATTTAGGTACTTGCAGCGTAAAGTTTTAATGCAAATTATTTATATATATATATATACAAATTTGATAGCCTATTTCATATATGTATACCATATTTTTGTATAGTTAATTATGTGCAAACATTTTTAATAATAAATAAGTCACTAAATCTCATAAATCAATGTTTTTCATTGATATCAGTTAGTTTGTTTATAACTAGGTTATATTATTTATAATATTTATACATTTTCACGATTCGTATTTTAATATAATATATTCTTATATAATATATTATTTTTTTTTTCATTTTTTTTAAATATTTAAAAAAGTATTAGTACCCCAAAAAATAAACTCAAGTTTAAAGTACAATATTTTAGTAAGTTATTTTCAATATCATATATTATTTACAATAATTTATTATACATTTTTTGTTAATTAGTTGTCAATTTAGACATTTATATAATATGTGTTATCATAAGCCACGAGTATAGGTTTAGCGCCAATGTATTGTATTTGCATTGTATAGACAATTGTTGTACATCTCCAAAAATAATTTTGTTTTATTTGTTTCATAGGAATTTTTAAAGTTCATATTACTTAACACTAAATAGGTCTCGTAGTTCTTTAAATTATAACGGGTTTTTGTTTTTAATAAATTGTTATCAAAAAATAAATTAATATTGGGACAGAACATTAAGTTTTAATTCATTTAAATATTGGTTAATGAAAACATATGCACATTTTGTCAATTTATACGGTTAGTTTTAAAATATACATCTTAACTATATAAATTATTTATTAACAGTTAATGTAAAAAATCTGTAAACTGTAGTAGTGGAGCACTAAATCGATATTAGTTTTAGGGAATCGTTAGTACCTATATGTAGGTATCACAATAGGTATTATTATGTATATAGTATTATACACGTTTAAATTATAACTGAATTAGTATAACAAAAATTATAAATTAGTTGATATTTTATTTTTTTGGGGAAAAGAAATATAATTTTATCTATAAACGAGTCCTAAATGTTCATTAATATTATATAAACTTATTTGAAGATATTTTTTTACCATTTTGTTGGTGAAACTTTTAGTTGACAAATTAATTTAAAAGAATTATTAAAATATTTTGTCCGAACTAACTATAAGTTATACTTCGAGTTTATTTTATCTTATTAATTTTATTATTTTTCATTTTCAGTATTATACTACTTTTGTTTATTCTAACCCGTTTGGTACAAAAGAGTCTATGATTATTATTGTTATTAAAATGATTGTAGGTTTCCTATTGTTTTTTAATGAACCTCAAAATATGTTTTGTTTTTGTTGTATAAACCGTTACAATATTTTATGAGTTTATTTTGATTTTTAAAATGTTTATTTATTTTCATTTATGTAAAAACAATTACCGTCTGTCTAAGTTTGATATCGTCGTATTTTCGGTTTATTTTGTATTATCTGTTTATTATTCATTTTGATACCAAGAAAATTGAGTTTTTATCGAAATTTTACCGTAGCACAGTCATTACAATTATATGAATTTGAAAATTCATGTTGCAACATTAACTTAATTTCAAAGTGGCTTTATAAAAGAACAATATTGTGATGTATGCTAAGAATGAAATGTTTGTCTTATTATATTTTGGATGAACCTATTTTACATACAATTATACTCAAATGGTTTTAATCGTACTGCAGATATTATCAAATATGTCACTAAATTCAGTTGGAAATTTCTACCTCCTCAGATTCTTTCTTAGTTATTTGAAGAAGGTAGTTAGTTTTTTCTTAGTCATAAGCAATTTTTTTTTAAATTATGGTATAACATAGGAATGGAATTAATTATTTTATTATTGTTCTACAATATAACTGCAAATAATGAACATAGCATATAATATAGTATATACACCTATTAGGTACCTATTCAAAATGTATATTTTAATAATACGTAGACATGTTTATGTGGTTTACTACGAGTAAAATGTAAATACCTAATTCTGGGCATCAAGCCGACAAAAAACAGCAACTTTCTATCTCGCTAAAAATTTGGGAAAAATCGAAGACAAAATGGAAATATTTCAGTAATAAAATCCATCTGGTGACTCAAAAATGTTTGGATTTCTGGAGACATTTTCGAGTCCGTTCAAAAGTAGAAAAAGGGCTTCTGTTTTCGGCAACATGAGTCTTTTTGGTTAAACAAGAGTTGCGATGTCCAACAAATTAATACTGATAAGTGATAATAAATGAATAACTAATAAAATCAGGTTTTTTGTTTTTGTTTTGTCTGAGCAGCGTGAACAAAATATAAAAAAACAATACATAAACAATAGCTTCTATTTTATTTGTTCGGTGTAAACAGAAAATTGCAGTTTCTTATTTGTCACTAAATTTATAAATTTAGTTTGTGCTGTTTTGTCTTTGTTTTTTCAGTTTGGTGTAAACCTCTATAATAAAGTAAAACAGGAAAATTCATTATTTCAAATGTATTAGTGACCATAATAGTGATGAGAATACATTTATAAGTATAATTACGTAATTATCATGTGTGCTATATAATATGTAATATGTAATCTTAGGTAAATAAATTTGTCATTAGAGCTATTTTTTCAGCCTATTTTAACTCAACTTGATCATCGCATTCTGATATTATATTTTTTGACCATCAAATAGTTTATATTTTAGCCGGTGAAAATAAAACAATATTTAAAACAAATATTTTGTTGGAATATTAAATTAATCTTCATTATTTATTGATATCGTACAATAATATGAAATACATATACCTAATTTTGCAATAAATTAATATTTAAATTACACTTGGTACTTAATTATTTATTTTTTATAAATAAAAGTTCTAACAGTGATTACGAACATAGATGATATAGGTACGATTGTAGTTGTAAATTACTCAAATGCTCCAGCGGCTTATATTATTTATACTGTAATATGTACAACTTGGTTTAGTAAGCTCCATAATTTTATTTTAATCAATATATTGTTTGAATATATGGAGATTCGATTGTATAACTCATTTTTTTTTAAATGTACAATTTAGTGTTAAGTACTTACCTATTAATATGTGTATTATAGTTTTATATAATATAAGTTTTAAAGCAGTTTAGCGGCGTATGGACAAATAATTACAAAAATAGATGTCTTAATATTTTAAATTCGTTTAATTGCATGATTTAACTAATACGGTTTTGAAAAAAAAACTTTAAAGTTAAAACTGATCAATATTCTTTCAATAGTTTACAAAGGTAATTATTTACAGCTTATCCTACTTTATAAAGTCACTGATTTAATGTATTTGAGAAATGTGATATCTCTCCTTTTTATTCACACTTCTACCTTGCGTTATCATTCAAATAATCTTGCATTTTTCGTAACTCTGCTTATTTATTGTACACATTTATTCTTGAGACTACCACTGTTTAGATTTATATTCACTTACAATTCGAGTATATTACTATACATTATTCTGTCGCAATGTATTCTTTCGCTTTATTTTGTCGATCTTTTTTTTCTATTCTATTTAGCGTTCATTCAAAATAACACAAAACGATAATTTCAAACTTAAGTTCATTTTACTCACGCAATTTACTATCATTTCACTCTATTAATAATTAATTGTATATATTTATATTTACCTAAAAATGTATACATATAAAATTATATAATTATGGTCAGGTCTAAAAATTATTATTAATAATATCTACTTTTTTTATAGTTATTATAAAGTAGATTTTAGACAATTAGATATATATAGGTACAATCATCTCACATAGCTGAATACATTCAATTTTTTACAGGTGGGAGGTTAATGTTAGTTGACTTTATTTTGTTTTAAAAAACTTTTCATTGTTACTCATGCATTATTAATTGTTTATTGTTATATACCTACCTAAGTTAATAAAGTTTTTGTGTATTGTTGTTATAATTTAAGTAATCAAACAATAATATAATTATGTAATATAATAGTGATAATAATATAAATGTGTTATAATATTATAATATAATGTACAAAATCTCTATTAAAATGTTTGGATTTCGTGATACTTGAATATTAATTTGCAAAAATATTTTATTGCCTCGCCACTTACATGAGTTTCATTGCTGTAAACATTATTATTTGTCAGCAACTCTGTGACGTTGACGTGTGAATTTCATCTATTGTCCATGCGTTATTAACCATCAACCCTAACGACTAACACAGATAATGTAAGAGAACCTAGTTGAATGTTTCGTGATACAGCCGAAACACCGGGTTGAGATAAAAAATGTAAATAATATTAATATACATGTGTATATATATATATTTATAAGACGCGATGATTTGTTTTTCGGTGCTGAAGAGAACCCACGTCCTCTGAGATATATATTTGTGTGTTCTACCACTATGAAAAATGACTGGCTTATAATATGTCTTTCTCATCAGGTATTTTCACACTTATCATAACACCACTCACGTTTTGATAATATATTATTGTATAATATTTGATAAAAAAAATTCGAAAATATTGATTATACTATAGGTACCAAAAATAATATGAACCTTAAAGACAGCTAAGGATAATAATTGTATAACGTCGCGTTTTGTTACGAAATAATATTTTGAATTAAATTCAGAAATAAATTGATACGTAATTGAAGCTGTACTTAATATTATATAATTTTATGATTATGTTTGTATTACTATTTGTATTCAAACCAAAAAAAAACTATAAATCGTATTATTTACATAGGTATATATGGGTATGCATATATATTATATACAAAACAATTAATATCGTTGTATAATATTAAAACAGATCATTCACTTCAAATTTAATTTTAAATGTTAGAAATATTGTGATTGAATGTTTTTGACAGGGTTTTTATACAACACAGAAACGAATCTATTGTAAAATGTACTCTGTATTAAAGAAACGTAACAAAATTGCCAAATATTATAAAAAGAAAACGGCCATGTAAATAATGGGTTCAAATAGACATCGTGACCCTAGCAGAGATCTCGTACAATTGATTTATATTTTTCCGGTATAAAGATAATATTTGATAAAAGTATTATCTGATAATTATAAAACAATTATGAAAAATAACAAAAATAAAAGTCCGAGACGTCTTGATAAACGATTTAAGCATTTTGTTTGATTATATGTTACTGCGGACGTCATGAACTACAATATCTTATCAAGTTATTAACATTTAGGTCGATTGTATCGACCATTTTTAATACATTAAAAACACAGATTGTCGAGTTGTTTAGTTTAGTGATCTTTAGTAAATACATTAATCTGTATTATGTACCTATTAAAAGGTTTTTTAAAAATATTTTTTAATGGCATCATTTTAATCTGTCCAGGTGTATTGGTTTGATGCTCGAATGCAATACATTATTATATTTAAATTAAATACTTCATTAAATAAATAGTTTTTTGTTTTTAATTAATTATTTACACCTAAAGAATTTTTTACTTTCAATCTTATTGTACATTTGGTATAATATCAATTGTAAAGTGAGTTTTATATTAGCTATTTATCAACCTTATCAAACTTTAAATAACGATTTTATTATTTATACAAATGTATCAAATCAAATATAAAAAAAATTACTATAACCGTAAACTTAAATAGCTGTTTCAAATATGTTAACTTAATTTCGTTATCTTTTTTTTAAATATTCGTAAATATAGTTTTTTTGAAGATCTGTGTATAAATGGTTTAGTATGCTTAAACATGATACAGTTTTAGTTGTTAAAAACATGTTTTTATTTATATTTATATATTGTTTGACGTTTGTTGATAGTTGATATTATAAAATATGCAACTCTTTTTTTTACCTTTTTAGGTTAACTTTTTTAGGTATATTTAAATTTTCAACTCATATTTTGAATCATAACAGTGTTATATCAAAAATTTAATTTAATTTATTTAATTCATCCTTGCATCTGAAATTCAATATATATTTAAAGACACAAAATAATGTATTCATAGGTACTCTATAAGTTAATAGTTTTTAATAAATATTAATAATGTTCAATAATAAGTAAACTTATTTTTTTAAAATAAAAAAATTTTCAACATTCCAGACATAAGTAATATTTTGGGATTATACCTGTATAAATAATTTATTTACTACAATAATGTCAAATCATATATCATTAAATATGTAATAAACTAATACATAAGTCATCCAAAAACAATTTTTATAGAAATTAAAAAAATAATATTAATAAACGTAAATATTTTAGTTCGTCATTTTATTTGTCATCGAGTTGCTTCTATAGTCTATATGGTTATCTATGGATCACCATTAATTTATTATTTCAGTTTTTAAGCTCAAATTTTACTTTAGTATTTTTAGGATTTATACTTTATAGTAATAACTAGTAACGTAAAAAACAGCAATAAAGAAGTACTCCATATCCCAGTATCAGACACGTAAAATATATATAGTTAACTGTAAGCTTACTGTGAGGTACTGATGTAAACCACTAAAATTTACATTTTATCCTGATTCTTAGCTTACTTCAGAGTTTAGATGTTTAGGGCGTTCCAAGGTCATGAACTATACTACTATAATATGTGAATGATAAACATAAAGTAGAGCATGTGTGGACTTTACCTAACAGATGTCCTGGTCGCACTTCAAGTATACTATATGTATAGGTACTATCACTATATGTCTATATTATTATGTATATCGGGAATCCGGATGTCACTAACACTAGCAAAGTGTAGCTGATAAGTGCTAATGTCAGACGCAATGCACTGGGCCACTCGATGCGTTAGAAAAAATGATTAAACACTTGATTCTGTCTTGTCGGTAAAATATGGCTGTCGTACGCGAAATGCTGCTGGGGAGCATGTAGGTGGGTACTCAAGTAATGGGGCCTTTTTACTAACGTCCAACGATGAGCGGTGTAGGACCAAAGGAGTCATTCTCAACAAACAATTTATAGTTCTGGTGGTGGTAGAGGTTTATAATCATCCCTGCATGTGCGAGAGTGGTCCAATAACAACTGTAGGTACTCTCGGTCACTCGTCATTGTCCATCCGCATGGTTGTGCAGGGATCCTTCAATGACCTATATTTGTGTCAGTCCTCTCAACCAGCACGTGATGTTTTATTAATTTTTATGTATTGATCTTCACGAGTAATACAACTGGGTAAAAGTTCATTGATTTGTTTTTATTTATGTGAGCCTATATAATTGTTCTATTAAAATATAATATTTGTTTTAAAATTGTTATAACTATTTTATTAGACAGAGAATCTTAAAAAAAATCGGCATTATTTTATTCAATTTTTAATTATTAGCTTGAGGTACATTGATAATTATTGATAAGATATAATTAGAATTTGTATGATTGTTGGTTTTTAGTCATTTATTTAATTTGTCATCTTGTAAAAAATTAGTTTCACTTCTCAGCTTCACTAAATGTATAAAAGTGTATACTATATTATTATGTATTACCTAAAAAGAAAATATTTATGTTTAAATAATAGCATTATGAAAATGTATAATCTTAGAATATTGCAAAAACCCAATTTTTTCATACCATGCGCGTTGTAGGTTTATTCTCTATAACATGGGTGGGCAACTGGCGCCCCACGAACCTTTTTTATGTGGCCCGTGTACCTACTACATTTTCAAATTATATCATACAATTTTAAAGTTTATCGTCTATACTATAGACTATAGAGTATAGACTCTATAATGTATATTATTCTATATTTATAGTCTATACTCTTTCAGATAGAGTCTATCTTGTATACTATATACTGTTAATTCATTCACATTATATTCAAATTTAAATTTTTTTTCCTTAGTTATTGGTATAGTACATCGTGCTACTGATGCGGAACTCTATAGTATATGTGTAAATTGGATATTTTATAATCCATTGAATGTTTTTAAATTGTAAGTTTGTAAACTTTCCATAAACTTCCTATTCGACAAAAACCAGAACATCTAGAGTGTGTTTGAGCACATAATATTATCATTGTAAATATATTACCGTGAAAGTGTGTAAGCTATTTAGCAGTGTTTCCATATTTTTTTCTCAGACAAATTAGTATCATATTATAAAATATCTATACTACATTAAATAGTTTAGTGATTATTATTATTTGTATACGTTTTATGGTAATTAAATAATATATTATGAATTCAGAAAGACAAAGGCACGAAGGTTTTGAACTACCTAAATATTTTATAAATGTAAATGACAGATAATTATAAAATAAAGAACACTTTTGTTGTGGGAAACATAAAAACTTTCTTTGTTTTAATTAATAATTATAAAATGGTTATAATGTAATAAAATGCATTACTACAATTTTTAAATAAAACGATATAGCCTAGTAAATATTATATTCTTGCTGATCTTAGTTATCATATGTATTTAAATTTACTATATGTAGATAATATAAACTAATTTTTGTAATTTTTTATATAACTGGTAATATATATGCTAATTTTTACTAAGAGTAAAATGTAAGTAATGACTTATAATATACAGTCGAATTATAAAAAAATAATTTATAATGATTGTGAAATAATTTTGCTTTTAAAATGTAATTTAGTATTTAATTTAAAGTTATGGTTTTGGCAGCAAATTGAAACAAAATCGTTTTCCTGAAAACGAAAGTTGTGATTTCCGAGTATGTTATTATGACGCGATATTTGAAATCAAAATTACCGACTCGTTAGTGGCAATGTGGTAGGTACATGGCAATTATTACTTTGTTGTAAAAGTTGTGTGAATGAATTATGGATGATTTTGAAACTATTATTTAATTATTTTCTCAATACTATTCATGATAATATGTACTTTGGTCATAAAAAAAGCTGTACCTATACATCAGTCATTACATTATATGTTATGTTTCTGTGTAGTATTTGTTTGAAAAGTTTAATATTCTTGCTTTCTTTTTCTAGACTCTATACCTACTTTTCTTAAGCTTTGAGATTAAATTCATCGAGATAAGAAAGGGCACGTTTTTCTAAAATATAAGAAGGAAGGGAATGGCTTGAAAATGACGCAACGTTTTATTTTTCGTACTTTATTTACAATTTTGTTCAACTCTTTCTTTACATTGTCACTCAACTTCTCATATGAAAACCATTTTAATTCTGACCAGGTTTTATATTAGTTTTCATACTTTGACATTTTTATTAAACATAATTTTAACCTAAACCTACCTTTTTCTTCATTTTTTAAAAAAAAAAATGTTTCGTGAGGAGAATAGTCGTAAATATTACATAATGTATTGTTAGAGAACCAAATTTACTTTTTACCCGATGTACTCGCGTACTCTATTTCTGTATTAATGCAATATAGCAATAATATGTACATACAAGCTGTATAATCTGACTTCTTCTATGAAAAAAATAAAAATATAGAGAATGCGTATTAATACGCAAGTATACTATTTTGTCGTACCAATTACTTCACATTTATACATAGTAGTGAAAAAAAGATACATTATTGGAAAGATATTTTCGAGTAGAGTTGAACGTTAATATCATTTGTTTTTACATAATAATATAATCATTCCCTTAACATAGGTAATTTACAAAAAATAAGATTACATCAGTGATGTCACGTCATCTGTTCAGTAAAGTAAAATGAAAAAAAAAATTTCCCTTGTTAAGTCGAGTACTTCAAAATATAAAATCCAGTAACCTAACCAATTTATACATATAATTAAAGAAAGTGGCTCGGGGTGCGTTGGATGCTATCAGTCATGGCAATGTGACTGAGAGTAAGTAAGGGCCGCTGATAGTTACCGGATATATGACCACCCAGGTCCGTAGTGCGCTAAAACCTTGCCACACATACACATGTTTACAACCGTACCAACCATTCTAACCTTATAGTATCAGCCCTACTAAACGTATATAAGCTAATGACATCAGTAATCAAAGCCTTAATCCAAAAAAAAAAAAAATAAAAAATAATAGTTAATAATTGTTTCTTATTCAAATGTAGGTACATCAAATGACAATTTATGTTTTTTGTAGGTTATATGCTTATAGACTCAAAAAATTTTGTATAAAATATCTGTATTACCAATTATATAACAATCATACTAACAAAAGGGAGAAGAAGAGCAGACACCGTACCAAACTGTGTGGGTGATAAGAAATTCAATATCAGAAAAGAACCTTAATTTATTCTCAAACTAGCAAGATATAACTCTTCTATTGGCACGGAAAACGCTAGTTGATGAGTTAGTGGATTATAATAATATATTAGTCTCTTTTATATCTGTAATCAATGGCAACCCTATTTGTAAAGAAAAAAATATTCAATTTTCTTCAGTCAAAACGAAATACATGTGTTAGCCACCCTATGGCAACCTTATCGGGTTGATAAACGAAACAATGAACACTGCAAGAGTCCCAAAGAATATCTCTGCAACTTTTTGAGTCTATTGGTTCAGTAATTTTCAAGTATATATATGCCCATACAACCGTAAATTATTAATTTTTTTAAATATGTACTATATACCTATTTTAATTTTTAATTATTAAAATTAATGAAGTACAAAAGCTGATATTATGTTACCTTTTTTTCTTCATATATGATATAATTTAATTTATATTTTTGGTACCGTGTGAACATATTTTTGTGTCGTAACTTCGTAATTGTTGTAGCGAGAACTTTATACACTTGGTTTAAAGGCGTTTTAAATAGGCAATTTTAGTAAAAATGTGTAGTTAAAATAAATTCAAATACAATAAACATTATTATACAAGTTTTCCCCTGTCATTATAACCCTACTGTTTAAGACTGTTGCATGATTATAAATTTACGTAGGTATAGAATAAGTTTAGGGTACGAACCAACTAAATTCAATAAAAATGTATTAAGTATAACATAAATAATAGAATGACCGCACTATTATTAGCTCTTTTATATTTTTTTTCGATATTCCAATTTAGTTATTTTAACAATCAAATAAAAATCTTAATGATAAACACAAGTTTACAAATTAATCATTTTAAATAAACTTGTGGAATAAAAAAAAAAAACGATAACATACATCACAGATAAAATTGTTTGATATTTTATGATTAACATTTTATCATTGGTCGTACTATAAATTTGTACCACTGTTAATGATGTTATCCTAAATATAAATAATCCATACAGTTTACACTCAAATTTACTAAGTATATCGCTGTATATAATATATTACTATCTAAACACAGTAAGCTATTGTAAACATTTTATGATAACGGAACAAAGAAAAGTAATAAATAAAAAGGATAATTTGCTTTCAGTTGAAAATGTAACTATAACTAATGTATGGAAATATAATTTAATTCATCTATTTCAGCTGTTCCATCGTTTGTGTTAAAATTTCTGTAGGTACATAAAAGTATAAAACATGACCATAAAGTGGTATCATAAATTGAACACATATGGTATTGTTTAAAAATTTAATCGACGGTGAATTTGTTCTACTTTATTTGTTCTTCTTCTATTCATTCTTATTAGTTATTTCATACTTGGCGCAATGCAGCCATAATATATGCTCTTGGTATTTTCTTCTTGCTGATAATGATGGCTTAATTTTTAATTATTCACAATTTTTAACTCACATAAAAAATAAAAGGTATACTACTAAGTATTATGCAGTGATATAAATCGTCTGCATCGTACGTTTTTATATTAATTATATCTTCGTGGACCAAGGCGCACAAAATATTCTTAATATAATAATATGTTTCATATGAAACAGAATCTTTGTCAATTGTCTACCGTGATATTATTGTTATATCATTAAACTATATATAAATTAAATTAATATAAAAGTGCTTAAGCAGAATTACTGGTTAACGGTTAATCGGGTTTATTGAAAAACTTTCGTTTGGTTCGAATTTCGATACACAATAATATAAATCCGTTTAAGAAAAATTGCGTTGACTGTAAAGTTAAATCTAAGTTTTTGCTGTACAAATTTGTTTCGACATTTGGTGAAAATGAAAAAATAGAAGAATAAACGTAATGGTACCTTTAACCTTTGATTATTCGTTTGCTGTTGAAAAATATTGAACGAGTTTTTAAAATGTTGCCTTTGTAGTTTTATTAGATCTGTGATAACATTTCTGAGAACAAGTTGAAGGCAAATATTCGTATATATTATATACATGTATATGAACTTCGGAATTCAAATACTTTAGATTCAGAGTAACACTTATTTAATTTATTGTTGTATGCAAATAACTGGTATTTCCTTGATAATAAGAAAAAACATAATAATATTATATTCACCGGTATGACGAAAAACAGACCACAAAGCTGCGAATACAAGATTAGCTATGTAGTATATTATATGGGGTTGGTACTTAGAAGTGGTTGGTAAGAAATTACATTTAAGCTACTAGTTAAAAATGCCTTTAAAACTGACGGGTGACAGAGTCAAACAAGTACCAACATAGATTTTGAGGCTTATGGCTACAACGATCAAATATTTTTATTATTTAGAATCGAACTTTTTCCGACACTGCAGTTTAAAAGTTCTAGGTGTAGGTTCTTGATTCTTGATTTGAGGGAAAACGTGGATATCATAATGTACAAAAATCGTAGACAACCGTCGATTATAAGATTCTATTCGAAGCTATACCAACGCAACAAAACGAAAAATATATAAACTTAAAAAGTTTTACATTTTTTTTCCACCGATTGACACGGTCCAACGGCATCTCCTCTAAATGTCGGGCCAAAGTACGAAATTCTTTAGGCGTCGGCGACACAGCCGCAGGTCACCGGGGCGGAAACGGACGTTGCCAGTGCTATTTGGATATCATGGGCTCGACCGGAACTCATGAGCCACGGGCCCGATCGGCGGCTTAAGTGACAAAGCGAAAAGCGTCGGACCCAACATCCCCGATGACCCGGTTTCCACACAGATTTATAATCACTGAGCAGTTTTGCAGGGGAACACCAATATCATAATATTAAATACCTGCGTTTTACTCATAGATAATATACAAGGTTAGGTTAGGCTTGTATATGTATTATTATCTATGGTTTTACTTCATTGAATCTCAATCGGCACGAGCGAGTATCATGCCATTAGCGTAATGTGTTGTGAAATTACAGCCAACCTCGAAAATTCGAATATACTACAGTACACGTCGTGTACGTTAGTAATATTATTGAATCTTTGGCCTCCAAGGGAAGAGGATATTCGTAGTGGTTTTATAAACATTTATTGACAAAATAATATTTTTAACTCTTTGTTATTTGTTTGCAATACCTCGAAAACAAGACAAACTGACAGGGCGTGACACGCATAATCCTCCTGTCGCCAAAAATACTAATAATCTTTATGCATCCCAATGTGCATCGCGCTTTCGAACGTCAACAATTCATAATAAAAACCACAGTTAGACCTCAATTAAATAAGCAATATAAACTCGAAAATATGATGCCAACCTGCAGCCTTTAAACATAATTAAACCATAATATAACTTTAAAACCCCCTAAAAAAAATATTTCCTCTTTGGGTAACGAGTCCAACAGTTCAGGAACTAAATATATACCGATACCGACTTGTGATCACCCAGGCATGGAGCACTCAGGTGAGTCCTCTCATTGACCGGTTAGGCTTAGAATGGCAATCTAAGATGTACTATTTGCAAGCAAACAACTACATATTTACAGTTTATTATTTTAAAATGTTTCACAGTAGTTGTTTTTTTATGGTTAGTTTGTCTGTTAGTCGCTATGGTTAACTAGGCGAACTCACCTCCGACTTCAGTGTGTCTTGCTTAGTAATGTTGGATAACTTCACAGCTCATTCGAGTGTCTTGCTTGGGGGATCCCAGGAAATGCCCTGAAGATCTTTAAGTACTTAGCTAGTCGGTGCCGAATATCTTAATTTCTATATTTGATAGATCAGTATTCCTATCTCTAAATGAGAATATTTTTTTGGATTATAATCTTCGTATTTACCGGAATATGTTGGAATAATTATGTTTCTGTTATGGTAAAATTGGTGACTGTTGATTTTTGGTCTTGGTTTTATATCTTCATAATATTGGATTGTAATTTTCATGTTGATGATTTATCTTTCATTTTTTTTACTTCTGTTGATACTGGTGACATTCTGTCATTTCTGGCTATTAACTGTTGGATTGTTTTTTCTTTACAATTGAAAAAAAAATAAATATTTTTCATGACTTAAATTGTAATGGCGTCTGGTTTGACAAACGAGTGTGGGGTCATAGGGTCAGAATAAATCAGAATATCTAATATGAGTTCTAATGTCCAGGCGCCAAACGAAAAGTTCCCAATTTTTGTTTTTATATTATAAGCTAGAAAATAAGAGCTAGAGACACCTAAATACGAATTATGTTATAATTTTTTTATAAGCTAACTGTAGATATTCTAATTAAATATAAAAGCTAATTTTGAACTAGAATCAATATTTTTATTTTATTTTGAAGCACCCAAAATGTAGAACGTTTTGTGTTTTGGCGCTGTAGATACTTAATAAATTCATATTAGGTACACGTTTGCACATATATAGTCAATAAGTCAATAGATACTGTTGGACCGTGTTATCATAAAATAGTACGACAGTTATATTAATACAAGAAATCAAGGCGGTTGTGTCCACCACTGTTGTTCCACCTACGCCGGTTTAGAATAAATAAAAACGCGGATGTTCGTAAAATTCCAAAAAAGTTATTTTTAACCATATTTTTTTTAAATTTATCGATTAAAATATTTTACATTTTTAAAGGTTCGAAAAATAGTTTCTATAAAATCAGGTTTATATATAAATATTTTTAAATAATATTATATTATATTCATGCATGGTAAGAAAATTCTCAATAAAACTGTTGTACTAAAAATTACGTTTTATTATTTTCTAGCTGTTGATGGATTAATTAACATCTCAATGGTGTGTGATGTCAGGTTGGTCATCAGTCTGTAGTCAATAATGCAGAGTCTACGTTGGTGTGCGGCCATTTGGCACTGACGAGAAAAATATTCACGCAAATATGGGTGCATTGATATGGGTGTTGGTGGGCGCAGTGGTCTTTGCCGAGTGTGTGACATCCACTGCAGTACCTGGCGTGGTGCGGTTTGCGGTGATAGCACCATTGAAGGCATCCAAGAACGAAGAGACGTTGGGTGCCATTTTGCCATCTGTAGACTTGGCGGCACAAGCAATCGCCCAACCCAAAGGATCGCTGCCAGGATGGAAAATACTAATCGATAGCAGGAATGGAAACTGTTCATCTACCGATGGCCCACTGGCAGCATTTGATTTACATACTAACAGTGGTGAGTGAGATTTTTCTCAATATTTTTCAGTTAATAATTTATTATTTAAACCCACTTATTTCACTAGACCTCGTCATTAATGTTGAATGTAGCCATGTAGGACCTAGATTGTAGGTACATATCCATTTCATTATTATGAAGTACATGTTAGAAAATAATGAGTTATGAGATGGAAACCTAGGTAGGTCATATAATTTCAATAAAAACTGCATATTCTAACGAAAATATTTTTACCCATTGAAAAATAAATGAATGCATAGGTACTACTGTACTAGGTAGATATCTATATCGATGTGTAGGTAGTGTGTTTAACTATTTTCCGAGTCAAACGTGAAAAATACGGTCAACAAAATAACGTATCGTCCAATATATTATTTATGTTAATACAAAGCCAGTGGTATTTTGTTGCTATAATTATTTTTCAATATTGTAATTTATTCAATACAAAACAATTATGTTCATAATTTCTTGAGTTGGGAAGTTAGCATAGGTTACAGTATATATATATATGCATTTATATTTTGTTTATAAATTTACAAAGGTATTAATAAATAATATACTGAAGTCAACTAATAAGTAAAAGGAATCTATTATTATGTTAGTGGTAACTGGTAAAGTCAACATTTTTAAAAATAAAAATTATAAAATTTAAAAAAAATAATACTTAAAAAGAATCTATTCATAATATAATAAATAGATTCATCGGTAGAAAACAGTTGAAAGTAGCAATTAGGTCAATTAGGACAGCGGTTGGCACTCATAGGTTTTTAATTCCCAAAGAGAAATGATATTTTAGAATAATTGCCGGAAGCCAATGCTTGGTAAAATAGTTAAATCATTAAAATGTACAGCCAGTGATTTTTTAATTATTATATCGGGTTCAACATATATGGTTCTTAAGCAATTTACTTATCCATTTTCGTTTAAGTACGTATAAATATTTTTTAGATTCTGAGCGGAGCGATGAATGTATTGGTTTTACAATGATGTGTGTTTTTTTTTTATTTTTATTTTTTTTATTTTTTTTTGTGTCTGTCATCACGTTTTGGGACAGTAAAAGTGCTTAGATTTTCTTCAATAGTACCTTTTCTGATAGGAAAGTGAATCTAGTTGGTACTTTGGGGGGTCAAAAGTAAACATTTTCCAGTAGTTTTCAAAAGTACCGTGAAAAACAAATGGAAAATTAAAGAAAAAACGGGAATTTTTACGCAACATTGATTTTCGATAAAATCGATTTTGGTTTTTGGTGTAAGTCTAAAAAAAATGACGGTAAATACATGAAATTTTTACTGAATGTTTATATAAGCAGTTTCTATATACCATACCGTTTTCAAAATATTTTGACTTATTTTGAGCTGTTTACAGACATTTTAAATTTCCAATCTTTTTGGTTTTTTTTTTTTTAAAAATCAATAACATTTTATTTATTCGTTAAAAATTCTTGAAAATTTAATAGAATGCTCCTAATATATTATTTCAAAGGTAGATGAAAAATATTAAAAATCTGTAGTCACAATTTTTTTTTTTAAGCATTTAAAGTTGAAATTTTGACAAAATACGTAAAAATGACGAAAATTTGCAAATTATTTAGAGTTAGAAATTCATAAAAATTTTTCTTTTTAAATCTAAGGTTTTAAATTTTAACACAAGATTTAACGTAAGTTTTTCTACTTTTATCAAAAATAAAATATCTAAAAGCAATTAAAAATAAATTTTTATGAGTGTTTTAAGTTCATAATTTTACAACATAGGATATTCACTCGATTTCTCATGTAGCGTTTTTCTTATTTGGTTGTAATTCAAAAACGAATAATTGTAGATGCATGAAAATTTCACTAAATGTTTATATTCTCATTTTCTATACACCATTCAATTTTGAAAATATTTTGATTTGTTTTGAGCTGTTTACAGACATTTTTAGTTTTCAATTTGTTTAGTTTTTTTTTTTATAATTGTCAATAAAATTTTATTTGGTGGGCCAAAAAGTCTGAAAATTTAATACAAGCTTTCTTATATATTGTTACAACATCAGTTGAAAAATTTTAAAAATACATAGGCACGATTTTTTTTTATAAGCATTTAAAGTTCGAATTTTGACAAAATTTGTCAAAATCTCGAAAATTATAAATCATTGTAATTAAAAAATTATAAAATGTTCAGTTTTTATAACTAAGTGTTGAAAATTTAAAACAAAAATTCTCATAAATAAATCATACTGTAACCAAAAAATCTAAAAAATATATCAACACATTTATTTTTACAGACATTTTAATTTCAAATTTAGACAAAATTTCATATTTAAACCAAGAATAATGATTTTAGTTATTTTGATATAATTTAAAAATATTATTTGTTGGTATATGAAACTTTTAGAATATATTGTTATATTTTATATACACGCAATGGCATTTTAAAATATAATTTTTTTGAGAAAAATGAATTTAACCAACTATAGTAAATACTAATGCCTATAATACTAAAATTAATTACTTTATTCACAATAATATCATCAAATACATTTAGACTTAGTAAGATATTATAGACTGACTGACCGTCTTCGCTCAGAATCGTTTTTCTTATTCAATGATATTATATCATTGGATAAAAATCTAACACAACCCATTACAGTGACTCACTTGTAACCTACTGTACAGCAGAGCGACATACACTTACCCGCCCTTTTTTTATATACAGCCTATAAGAGTAACATTCTAATTATGAATACATAATACAAATATGTAATGTTTTGTCATATATGAAATATTTATTAATTAAAACAAGTTAGGAACATAATGTATTTTCCGAAAAGAAACTTATAATAGTGTTGTACTTTCAATACGTTATTCTGTTTGCAGTACATTATTATTTTATTGGTGTGACTAAAATATTTTGGAATAACAAAAAAAAAAAATGATTTTATAAATTTTTAAATTAATACATAGTACTTACTTTGGTTGTTTCTAGTCGACTGACAGGGTTCAAAAACATTAAGTTTTTAGCTATGCATGCGGAAAAAATAAACTTTTTTGTTGTTTAACTAAATCGCAAACATCAATCTTGTCGAAAAAAATATTTTTGCTTTATTTAATGTACTCATTGATTTTTTACTATACATTTTTTATTTTCGAACAATTATAAAACATTTTGTGCTTCAGAAAAAAAAAATAATAATCAATTAATCAACGATTGTTGTGGCAAGTGTTGTAGACAAATATATATATACTAAAACATAGTTATTTGCGAAAGGTACAAAACTATTCATTGGTCCTCTTAAACGATTTTTAATTTTTACTTTTTGCAGATTTTTCAATCATTTCCTTGATTGGTCCTCTAATTTGAATTAAATTAACTTTTCTATGTCATATACCTAATTATTATATTTAGGCTTTTGGATATTTTATGATTTGGTTCTAGCTAGTGCATATATGTATAATATAATATCATACATACTTCATAATTTATGTTTATTTTTCAAATTTACATTTTTTTATGTTAATTAAAAAATAAGTTTTCAAAGTTGCATTTTTAAACGGCTTATTAATTTTTCAAAGTAGAAACCAAAGCTTCGTACAATTTTTATGAAACGTTCGCATACCATTATTCATATCATCTAAATATTATGCGATTTTTCCCGAACTACCTAGTTTGTTTATAATTTTAATTTTATTTTGTTTATAATTTTCAGTTGTATCACATGTGATCATTTGTTACTATTAGTTTATTATTTTATAAATATCTATATTTATTTATTTATTTAAAGTTTAAGCACCCCAAAGGGGTAAAGAGTACCTACAGCCATTTATAGCCATTATAGTTTTACAAGAGTTTATACATCATACTATTACAAATATTGAATATTTAAACAGAGAAGAGAGAAGAAAAAATAAGCAACAAATAAATATTATTTACAATGAATGCATGTGGGTTTATCTATTTAAATAGAGAAGAAATAAAAAGAGCAACAGATATATATGATATACAATAAATACATAAATACATATAATATATATCGTCGAGATATTAGAATATTACGATTACATTGAACGTTAAATATATAAATAAAATAACCATTTTAGCAATGTTTTTTAATAAACATAAATTGTAGTCATAAAATTATATTTTCACGTTTTATTTATACTTCAAAAGTTCAAAAGTTGAAATCTAGCCTTTACAGCTAAGCCTATTTTTAGTAAATGCCTTATTCCGACAAGTGTGCGTGACTGTGTGAAAATTATGTTCATATTGGGTTAATTATCAAAAATTTTAATTCCCTTTGACATAATGAAATGACAGTTTAAGCTTATTAATCTATGGTATTTTATCAACTTATAACTTTTAACTTAAATATTTTGTAATGATATCGCGGTGTGAATATTCACCATCGAACGTGGAATAATAAACTATCATTCTAAAATATAATTCCCAATACTGAATGTACCTATTGGTTTTTTTGCGCATCATTATTTCAATTATATATGCTAAAAACTTAGCGTTTAATTACAGGTATCTTGATAGTCTCAATGAGAATTCACCGAGAGTGAGATTTTGGTGTTATATTATATAACACTTTTAATTAATAATGAACACCGAGGTGGACTCTTATACTCGTTATCATTGTAATTATTCTGTTGTCAATTATAATATAGTAAAAATTATGTTATGGTTTAGATCACTTGTATTTAAACTGAATTACAATAACGCTATAAGCTATGTATGTTAGTATTTCACTGAGATTTTGTATATGAGTGTTTTAAAAAAGTTTAACTTACTAACTATTTGGTTTTTAATGAAATTATAAAATCTATTTTTAAAAAAACCAGTAGAAACGCTTTGCTGTATTTAGTAGCGGTGCCTCATTATTGTATTGGTCACTGAATGGATGTGCTAAGTTTTAATTAGATTATCAATTATTGCATATAAAAATCTCGATTTTGAGCTGAGTTGGGAATTTTTACTACATTTTCAACCATAAGTATTAAAATTAAAAATGATGTTCATTTTTAACTACAAAATAATGTGTACATTTTCGTTACTTTCATTTTTGCCAATATCTGAATTTTTACCGCGTATAGAACAAAATTCTGATAATGTAATATTAATATTTTTAAATTGGTATAAGAAATACTTATGAGGAACCTTGTATTAATTTACACGCTTTTTTACTTAAAAAAAAAACATTTTGCTGACAAAAAACGAAAAAAAATACTTTAAAAACAGATATAGTATTAGACATAAAAATAAAAAAGCATCCATCATTGTAAGCTAAATGTATTCATCGCTCCGTCAAAAATCTAAAAAAGGAAATAAGTATTTTCTATTATCGTTTAGTTATTTAATTTTTTGTAGACGACAGTAGGATGGATGAATATTTTAGAGTTTAACAAAACTGTTTCACAATCCCTAATTTTGAGAACAAGATATACCTTTCAAATAACACAAACAATGTCCTTTAACTTAATTAGGAAGGCCCCGGTAGTCATGTTTTGAGTTTTTACATTTCTAATCATAACAATGGATGACAGTGTTTTAGGTTAAATGTACTTTATTTCTACCATTGGGAATTAAGAAGACCGAACTTTTCATTCTTAAAGCTTATTCGGCAATAAACTAATATATATATATATATATTTATTGGGTTTGTTCCATATAGTTCCATGTTTGTACCATTGTTTGGCAACAAAGAGTGATTACATTTTTGGTGAGGATTATTGTTAATTTAATTTCATATTATAACCAGCTGAGACCAGATTTTCCACAAATTTATCACTTATAGTTGATTATTTAAACACCATGTCACATTGATCATATAATTATTATTAAGTATAGCTTAATATTATAATATAACTAAGTATAGATTTTTAATGCATAAAATTACTAAAATTTATTTGAAATATCTTCAGTATCATGTTTAAACAACTCTTGACGGAATATAAATCTTAATGTAAAAAAGGGCGGGTAAGTGTATGTCGCTCTGCTGTACAGTAGGTTACAAGTGAGTCACTGTAATGGGTTGTGTTAGATTTTTATCCAATGATATAATATCATTGAATAAGAAAAACGATTCTGAGCGAAGACGGTCAGTCAGTCTATAATATCTTACTAAGTCTAAATGTATTTGATGATATTATTGTGAATAAAGTAATAATTTTAGTATTATAGGCATTAGTATTTACTATAGTTGGTTACATTCATTTTTCTCAAAAAAATTATATTTTAAAATGCCAATGCGTGTATGTAAAATATAACAATATATTCTAAAAGTTTCATATACCAACAAATAATATTTTTAAATTATATCAAAATAACTAAAATCATTATTCTTGGTTTAAATATGAAATTTTGTCCAAAGAAAAATTTTTATGAATTTCTAACTCAAAATAAATTGCACATTTTCGTCATTTTTACGTATTTTGTCAAAATTTGAACTTTGATTACCTATAAATAAAAATTGTGACTACGGATTTTTAATATTTTTCATCTGCTTTTGAAACTATATATTAGAAGCCTACTATTAAATTTTCATGATTTTTTACCAGACAAATAAAATTTTATTGACATTTAAAAAAAAAAAAAACCAAAAAGATTGGAAATTTAAAATGTCTGTAAACAGCTCAAAATAAGTCAAAATATTTTGAAAACGGTATGGTATATAGAAACTGCTTATATAAACATTCAGTAAAAATTTCATGTATTTACCGTCATTTTTTTTAGACTTACACCAAAACCAAAATCGATTTTATCGAAAATCAATGTTGCGTAAAAATTCCCGTTTTTTCCTTAATTTTCCATTTGTTTTTCATGGTACTTTTGAAAACTACTGGAAAATGTTTACTTTTGACCCCCCAAAGTACCAACTAGATTCACTTTGCTATCAGAAAAGGTACTATTGAAGAAAATCTAAGCACTTTTACTGTCCCAAAACGTGATGACAGACACAAAAAAAAATAAAAAAATAAAAAAAAAAACACACATCATTGTAAAACCAATACATTCATCGCTCCGCTCAGAATCTAAAACTAAAAAAATTGAAAACTAAAAATGTCTGTAAACAGCTCAAAACAAATCAAAATATTTTCAAAATTGAATGGTGTATAGAAAATGAGAATATAAATATTTAGTGAAATTTTCATGCATCTACAATTATTCGTTTTTGAATTACAACCAAATAAGAAAAACGCTACATGAGAAATCGAGTGAATATCCTATGTTGTAAAATTATGAACTTAAAACATTCATAAAAATTTATTTTTAATTGCTTTTAGATATTTTATTTTTGATAAAAGTAGAAAAACTTACGTTAAATCTTGTGTTAAAATTTAAAACCTTAGATTTAAAAAGAAAAAATTTTTATGAATTTCTAACTCTAAATAATTTGCAAATTTTCGTCATTTTTACGTATTTTGTCAAAATTTCAACTTTAAATGCTTAAAAAAAAAAATTGTGACTACAGATTTTTAATATTTTTTATCTACCTTTGAAATAATATATTAGGAGTATTCTATTAAATTTTCAAGAATTTTTAACGAATAAATAAAATGTATTTGATTTTTTAAAAAAAAAAAACCAAAAAGATTGGAAATTTAAAATGTCTGTAAACAGCTCAAAATAAGTCAAAATATTTTGAAAACGGTATGGTATATAGAAACTGCCTATATAAACATTCAGTAAAAATTTCATGTATTTACCGTCATTTTTTTTAGACTTACACCAAAAACCAAATCGATTTTATCGAAAATCAATGTTGCGTAAAAATTCCCGTTTTTTCCTTAATTTTCCATTTGTTTTTCACGGTA
>JANEHU010005207.1:0-66335 GCA_027563435.1 Nasonovia ribisnigri | reverse complement strand
AATAAAAATCAACTATTATAACAACAACAGTGGCACCTCAACCACAGCAATATTCAAATTATTATAATATTATTTAATATTATCAACCTAACCTAAGGAATCCACACCTAAACCTATCCAGTAGAGAACTCATATCCATACTTAAAAATATTTAAACGACAAGTCATATTCATAAAAAAAAAAAAAAAATACATACGTCACTACTCAACATTCACAATTAAAAAAAAAAGGTGGGAAGTATACAACCGCTCTGCTGTAGAGAATAGAAATGTTGTTGAGTGTTTCTCTACTCTTCATTGACCATATTAAACTATATAAGTAAATTATTATAATGTATTTTTTAGTTAAAGGATTGTCGAGTGATTTTCAAAACTCAGCTAAATAGTTTACTAAAACGGTAAAGTAAATTTTTTTTCGTCGAAACGGCTGGCTATTTTCTTAAATTTTATGTATTATTGATTTGGCGAAAGAATGATTGTTGAGCGAAATTTAAATCTACAAGCTAGGGATTTTACGGGAATGGTAACGAAAATAATGACAAAAATAAATGTAAAAAATGGCGGGTAAGTGTATGTCGCTCTGCTGTACAGTAGGTTACAAGTGAGTCACTGTAATGGATTGTGTTAGATTTTTATCCAATGATATAATATCATTGAATAAGAAAAACGATTCTGAGCGAAGACGGTCAGTCAGTCTATAATATCTTACTAAGTCTAAATGTATTTGATGATATTATTGTGAATAAAGTAATTAATTTTAGTATTATAGGCATTAGTATTTACTATAGTTGGTTAAATTCATTTTTCTCAAAAAAATTATATTTTAAAATGCCATTGCGTGTATATAAAATATAACAATATATTCTAAAAGTTTCATATACCAACAAATAATATTTTTAAATTATATCAAAATAACTAAAATCATTATTCTTGGTTTAAATATGAAATTTTGTCTAAATTTGAAATTAAAATGTCTGTAAAAAATAAATGTGTTGATATATTTTTTAGATTTTTTGGTTACAGTATGATTTATTTATGAGAATTTTTGTTTTAAATTTTCAACACTTAGTTATAAAAACTGAACATTTTATAATTTTTTAATTACAATGATTTATAATTTTCGAGATTTTGACAAATTTTGTCAAAATTCGAACTTTAAATGCTTATAAAAAAAAATCGTGCCTATGTATTTTTAAAATTTTTCAACTGATGTTGTAACAATATATAAGAAAGCTTGTATTAAATTTTCAGACTTTTTGGCCCACCAAATAAAATTTTATTGACAATTATAAAAAAAAAAACTAAAAAAATTGAAAACTAAAAATGTCTGTAAACAGCTCAAAACAAATCAAAATATTTTCAAAATTGAATGGTGTATAGAAAATGAGAATATAAACATTTAGTGAAATTTTCATGCATCTACAATTATTCGTTTTTGAATTACAACCAAATAAGAAAAACGCTACATGAGAAATCGAGTAAATATCCTATGTTATAAAATTATGAACTTAAAACACTCATAAAAAATTATTTTTAATTGCTTTTAGATATTTTATTTTTGATAAAAGTAGAAAAACTTACGTTAAATCTTGTGTTAAAATTTAAAACCTTAGATTTAAAAAGAAAAATTTTTATGAATTTCTAACTCCAAATAATTTGCAAATTTTCGTCATTTTTACGTAATTTGTCAAAATTTCAACTTTAAATGCTTAAAAAAAAAAATTGTGACTACAGATTTTTAATATTTTTCATGTGCCTTTGAAACAATATATTAGGAGTATTCTATTAAATTTTCAAGAATTTTTAACGAATAAATAAAATGTTATTGATTTTTTAAAAAAAAAAAACCAAAAAGATTGGAAATTTAAAATGTCTGTAAACAGCTCAAAATAAGTCAAAATATTTTGAAAACGGTATGGTATATAGAAACCGCTTATATAAACATTCAGTAAAAATTTCATGTATTTACCGTCATTTTTTTTAGACTTACACCAAAAACCAAAATCGATTTTATCGAAAATCAATGTTGCGTAAAAATTCCCGTTTTTTCCTTAATTTTCCATTTGTTTTCACGGTACTTTTGAAAACTACTGGAAAATGTTTACTTTTGACCCCCCAAAGTACCAACTAGATTCACTTTCCTATCAGAAAGGTACTATTGAAGAAAATCTAAGCACTTTTACTGTCCCAAAACGTGATGACAGACACAAAAAAAAAAATATTTTTACATTTTTATACAATATCACGTTAATAAAAATAAAAACCTATTTTGTATTAAAAAATGTACAACAAACCATATTCCACTTTGTTATCAATACTAACCAAATAATAACTAATAAATCATACTTGAGTGTAATAAGTTTAAGGAGTTAAACAAACTCAACATATTGTAAAACTAACTACCTATATCGTAAAATAATATTATATAAAATATATATTAACTTGCACAAAATAGCTTTTAAATATCTTATTATAATATACACTGTACTATTTTAATCTATCAAAACAAACTATACAAAATTCAACCATTATTATATCGACAACACATCGTACAACAAACTTATATCAGCTCTAAAAAATATTTTTTTTCTCTAACTTTCTACACTCGTATTTAAAAAAAAAAAAAAATATCCATATCACTTTAACAAAAATAGAATTTCAGCATTGTATGGTTATCTCCAAAAGGTATATGACACAACTATAATCAAACTAAATATCAAAATCATAACTCGCTAATTTTGGAAAGTTAATTAAACTATATACATACCTATACATTTGTACCTACATATTTTGTCAAATACGACAGATCATATAAAACAATACTCAACTTGTAATGTGTAAAACTTAACACATTTCATATTGTAAACCATCATTCGCAATTATAAATGAAGCAAAATGTGCTGAGACGACTATAATATTTTGATATATATTATACGCGCAGGCACGGGAGTCCATGTTGTCGCTGAGTGATTCGGCGAGAACGTAGGTACGACGATTGTAATTAGTGTGAAACGACAATCGTAATACGGTCTAAGTTTTCTTTTTTAGTGTTTCATTTATGTTTGTTTCACATTTAACAAAAGTGTTTCCGGCCGAAAATTGTGTTCAAGTTTTATTTCAGGCTTTCGTGGTGAGTGATACTCTTGCAAAAAGGTAACGTGACATCGTAGTACTTACATTCTCGTCCAGTACCTGCTCTCGTCATCGTGGCCAGTCGAGACAGAGTAAGCCTTTATCTAGATTGAAGAGATCCCACCTTCGATCATCAGTGATACTCCTCATCATGGTCAGTTGTTCGAGAGAAAAGTAACCTTAGAGTTGTACTGTGTAAATGCTCTTGGACTTATTTTTTGTATTCTTTTGTGCAGTACTCGTTATCGTGGTCACCAAAAGGAGAACTTAAATAAACTCTTACAGTAGGTATCGGGCATTACTCGTTCAACGGTTTGGGAATCGAAAAACACAAAACTAAAAGTTATATAGGTACGCCAAGCCTATTTGCACGGCGTACATGACAAACTGTAGACGTGATTTTTAAAAACGTATATTTTTTTTTAAAAATATTATTATTGTATTGTCTTCGGCGATCATTGCTTATAATATATATATATATATAAAATATTACAATTATAAATTCAAATTTAGTAGTAATTTTTGTCCGACAATAAAAATGTGCTTGGACTTTTAGTCCGGCAAACGAAAAATGAATCCAGACTTTTTGTCCAACTATTTTCATACCAGACTTTTTGACCGATTACCTACATCACTTTCCCACCTTTCTTAATGATAGTTTTTCTAATTTACAACACACAATTCAAAAAACCACCAACACATTAAATTTTAACTTTTAATTTATGGTGTTTTATAATACCTATGATTTATATATATGGTGATGCTATTTTTATAATTTATACTTATAATATACAATTTAAAACACACCTGTCTCGAGACAATCATAAGTCTGTACGGAATGGGAAGGAATCAATTATAATTTGACAATCACTGATGACCTCTTTTTGTTTCGGGACGAACACGCATCATGCGTTATGTTCAATAATATAAAAAGTTACATTATACGAGTTTCGCAACCACACCTCGACACCTGTTCGTCGTCGAAAAAAACGAGATTCTCGTGTATCGATCGAAAAAATATTTGGGCTAGAGAGGTTTCAACGTTTTTACTTTCAACCGTATATTATTTTGTTGGTTTTGGGGACTGCTCCTCTCTGTCCCATTTGCTTAAACACTTGTAGCTAGAGGGTATTCATGCGCCGAGTGCCCACGTCGCTGCCACAAGGATTGAACACGGTATTTTAACGGCAATTTAATAACACACTACATTAACTTACTAGTCATGCGTAACGTTTATTATATTATATTATATTATACGAGTTCCGCAACCACGCCCCGACGCCCAGCACCTGTTCGCCGTCGCAAAAAACAAGATTCTCTTGTATCGATCGAGAAAATATTTGGACGAGAGAGGTTTCAACGTTTCTACTTTCAACCGTATATTATTTATTTTTGTTGATTTTGGGAACTGCTCCTCTCTATCCCCTTTTGTAGCCTGAGGGTATTCATACGCCGAGTGCCCGTGTCACTGCCACAAGAATTGAACACGGTATTTTAACGGCAATTTAATAACGTATAGTACCTTATTACAAATCGAAGAAAAATTTATTAAACACAATACATGAAATAGTCATGCCTAATGTTTATTAAATTATATTATATACGAGTTTCAAAATCACACATCGACGTCCGGCACCTGCTCGTCATCACAAAAAACGAGATTCTCGTGTATCGATCGAGAAAATATTTGGACGAGAGAGGTTTCAACGTTTCTACTTTCAACCGTATATTATTTATTTTTGTTGGGTTTGGGAACTGCTCCTCTCTATCCCCTTTTGTAGCCTGAGAGTATTCATACGCCGTGTTCCCGCGTCGCTGCCGCAATGATTGAGCACGGTATTTTAACGACAATTTAATAATTTATTACGTGAACTAGTTGATACACAAATTTGAAGTAAGTACCTAATTACAAATCGAAGAAGTATTTAAAAATAAACAATATAATGTATATTAATCAATATTACTTTTGAAAACTTATTAATTTATTTTTTACATGATGCAAATATATCGGATTTAAGTGGTCTGCATATGCAAGTCGCTGTTCTATTCACATTATGCTTCTTATTTGGATAATGTAATATATAATATTTCTACTTATATAATAACTAAAGACAATTGCACTAAAAAGATGTCAAAATCAAAGTTAAAAGTTTGTAAATTATGATAATTATATGTGTTTGTCGTCGTGTAGTCACTCGTTTGGTATGTTCCTTTTTATTTCTTGAAGAGGAGACCTGTGACGTAGTTATGATTTTTCTGCCCTGAGTACGCATTTTTTTAATGTCCTATCCCCCTCTCACAAGTTTTGTAAAGAGTCACTTTTTCTCATTCATAAACAACTTACAACAAATGTGATATATTGTAATAGTAACATTCAGTATACAAATTTATTTAATGCCGAGATAACCAAATAATTAAAGCAAATTGTAAAATATATTAATTTATTTTTTAACAATTTATTCTATAGTAAACATATAAAAATTAATGGAAAAAGAAATCGATAAAAGACGAGTAATGGTATACAGCATTATTCCATTAAAATCTTTGTGGTTAAAATCGATATAAATATTTATAGAAATAACGACAAAATCGTTCAATGGTAATAATTTATAATATTTAAAAAATTACATGTACCTATCTACCGATGTATTTTTTTTTTATTTACGTACACCAAACAATCAGAACAATTTTGTCAAAAACTTGTGTCTTGCGTAAAATTTCTATTTTCAAACAATTTTTTTTTGTTTTTATTGGTTTTTATAGTACCAACCAGATGCACTTTCCCACTGATAAGATATCGAAGTTAAAAATCGAAGCATTATCTCATTTCAACTAATTATCGTGTATACCTATAGACACAAACACAAAAAAAAATCATAACACATTATTGTAAAATCATTCCGCTCAGATCTATTAATATTATGTATGAAATACGCAAAAATAATATTATAATTTTCTTCAGTAATTATTTATTATTAAAAAGTTGTTAGATTGTAAGCTATTAAATAATATTTTTAACGGTCTCCTGTTCAATTAACCATTTTTGATATAGGTTCTCTTTTACTGACAGTACTCAGATACTTACACCATAGCCAACAAGAAATGTTTAGTTTAGGCACAGAAGAATAAGTTTTGGTATTCGACGACCAACGCATATTATCAGCACAGTAGAGGATCTTGGGACCCCGATGATAAGAAAAATCTATTGTCCTATTGGTAACTACTTAAGTATTCATGGTAAATTAAATTTTTTTTAATACTGATTACCTACTTATTATTAAGCTCATTAATCAATTTTTATTCATATTCAGTGAAATAATAATATGTACATGGTACTTGACCATGTTGTAATAATAATCAATTCTAGTAATCAAAAATAACAAAATTACAAGTTCTTAATTATAGAGAAACAATAAAAAAAGGGGGTCAAGTGGATGTCGCTCCGCTGTACAGTAGGCTACAAGTAGATCACTGTACTATAATGGATGGTAGTAAATTTGAATTCAATGATGTAATATCATTGTATACGAAAAACGATTCTTAGCGGAGACGGTATGTCAGTCTGGGATATTTTAAATTATATTGATATTGTTATTTTACGGTAGCTGCTAAGTTGAATTAATATTATTCATATTATTTAATTATTAACCTAAAATTATCAGTGATGCTATAAAAATATTATAATATATACTTTTACTCGCTAACATTGATTTTAATATGTCATTTCGTCCAAATTTGAACTTAAAATGTCTGTAAAAAATAACTGAGTTTATATATTTTTTAGATTTTTTAATTACATTTACATTACTATTTATTAGAATCTTTGTTTTAAATTTTCAATCCTTAGTTATAAAAACTGATCATTTTATAGTTGTTTAATTACAATGATTGATAATTTTCGAGATTTTGATGAATTTTGTCAAAATTCGAACTTTAAATGGTTATAAAAAAAATGTGTGCCTATGTATTTTTAACATTTTTCAATTGCTATTGTAATAATATATCAGGAGCCTTGTATTAAATTTTCATTATTTTTGGCCCAACAAATAAAATTTTATTGATATTAATAGAAAAAAAAAATTAAAAATTTGAAAATTGAAATCGTCCGTAAAATACTGAAAAACAGTCAAAATATATTCAAAATTAGATGGTGTATAGAAAATTCTAATATGTATAAACATTTAGTGAAATTTGCATGCATCTACAGTTATTCGTTTTTGAATGGCGAAAAAATAAGAAAATCGCTACATAAGAAATCGAGTGAATATCTAATCTTGTACAAACTTAAAATGCTCATAAAAATTTATTATGACTTGCTTATAAACTTTTTTTTATTGATAAAATTAGGCAAACTTATGAGGAATCTTGTATTACATTTTCAAATCTTAGATTTAAAAAGAAAAATTTTTATGAATTTCTAACTCAAAATAAATTGCACATTTTCGTCATTTTTACGTATTTTGTCAAAATTTGAACTTTGATTACCTATAAAAAAAAATTGTGACTACGGATTTTAATATTTTTCATCTGCCTTTGAAACTATATATTAGAAGCCTACTATTAAATTTTCAAGATTTTTTACACAACAAATAAAATTTTATTGACATTTATAGAAAAAAAAACTAAAAAAATTGGAAACTGAAAATGTCCGTTAACAGCTCAAAATAAGTCAGAATATTTTGAAAATGCTATGGTGTGTAGAAAATGCTAATATAAACATTTGGTCAAAATTTCATGTCTCTACGGTCATTTCTTTTAGAGTTATACCAAAAACCAAAATCGATTTTGTCGAAAATTGTTTTTCCGTAAAAATTCCCGTTTTTCCCTTAATTTTTAATTTGTTTTTCACGGCGCTTTTGAAAACTAATGGTAAATTTTAACTTTTGACCCCCCAAAGTACCAACTAGATTCACTTTCCTATCAGAAAAGGTACTATTGAAGAAAATCGAAGCATTTTTACTGTCCTAAAACGTGATGACAGATACAAAAATAAAAAAATAAAAAAAAAAACACACATCATTGTAAAATCAATACATTCATCGCTCCGCTCAGAATCTAAAAAATCGTCAATAAAAAATAACCAAGAGAAAGTAAATTTAAATTCTACTCTAAATTATCGTTTAGGACGTTTAGGTGGTTGTTAAGGTGGTTAATTAGGTGATTCATTTTTTGTATAATATTGTTTCCGGGAAAAAAAAATATTGGTTATAATATTATATTCAATTGCCAATGACCAATGTATGCTGTTGATATTATTCTACACTTGTTATCGAGTAATATATTCTCTTCATTCAATAATAAAAAAAATTATTGTTCAATACTTAAATAAGACATAAGTACTTATCTAAAATCTGGCAAATATAAATTATAAAGTGCAATAAGTATATCAATATAATATTATATTTGACTTAATAGTTTATTTTGAGCGTACTTATACATTTCTTTATTCGAAACATTTTGTGCTGTCTAGAAATCTATCAAAAGAACCTCGTATTTTTTTCAACTTTGTGTATTTTTAAGCTTTTTCTTTACTTTTGGGAGAAATGCTTTTTTGTGTCATTCGTTTAATAATTTAAAACCAATTCTATATACAGTAAGTGTTGTACAATGACTAATAAATTGAGGACTTAAAGTTTATAAGTTATAACAGAGGAATCAGAGTATATGGCGTATGAACCAATTCCACTATTTATTCAATTTACATGGAACTCAAAAATAACTCCGTTGCCTGTAATAAAATATGCGTTAATTGGAGAAGTATAATAGTATTTATTAGCATTTTCTATACAAAAAACAATTTTCAAAATATTTTGATTTCTTATGAACTGTTTACGGGCATATTCAGTTTTTAAATGTTTAAGTTATTTTATCTATGATCTTGTAATTTAAAAACGAAACCTCTGTAGATGCTTGGAAATTTCACTGAATGTTTATATTCTCATTCTCTATACACCATAACATTTTTAAAATATTTTGCCTCATTTTGATTTGTTTACGGACGATTTGAAATTTCAATTTTTTTAGTTTTTTTTCAATAAATATCAATTAAATTGTATTTGTTGGCTAAAAAGCTTAAAAATTAAATACAAGGCTCCTCTAATATATGTTACAACAACAGTTGAAAAAAGTTTAAAATCCCTAGTCATTCATTTTTTTTCATAAGCATTTAAAGTTCGAATTTTGACAAAATGTATCAAACATATAACAATATACGTTTATTACCTACACTATACGTATACCTAGATATCTACCTAAGCTTAGATCCTAATTAAATATGATATATTATAGCAGGAACAATTAAATACAATGTAAAATGTATTAAAAAATTAAATTATTTAACTCAAATAGGTAGGTATGGTGATTGTTATTTTTACAAAATATGGTAAAATTATAATTTTCTTAAATAGTATGAATGTAATGGATTATAATCTATATAACACCTGTGCAATTGTTGTCAGTTGTACAAACCAATCTTCAAAGGTACAAGAAATATTTCCATATAACAATATATACACGTGAAAGTCATATTACTATTAAAAATATAAAGAATAAAAGCCTATAATCAGTTCATAATAATTTTTAAATATCCACTTATTAATATTTCAATATTCAACTAATTATATTTTTATGAGTGGTTAATAAATCAATTATAATTTGACAGTATTTGGCCCCCTTTTCTTTCGGGACGAGATCAAATGTTTATTATAGTACCTATATAAGAGTTCTGCAACCACACCTCGACGCCCGGCACTTGCTCGTCATCGCAAAAAAACGGGATTCTCGTGTATCGATCGAGAAAATATTCGGGCAAGAGAGGTTTCACCGTTTCTACTTTCAACCGTATATTATTTTTTTGGTTTTGGGAACTGCTCCTCTCTGTCCCCTTTTAGCTAGAGGGTATTCATACGCCGATTGCCCACGTCGCTGCCACAAGGATTGAGCTCGGTATTTTAATGGCAATTTAATAACACACTACATGAACTTACTAGTCATGCGTAACGTTTATTATATTTTATTATATTATATTATACTATATTATACGAATTCCGCAACCACGCTCCGACGTCCACCACCTGTTTGTCATCGCAAAAAACGAGATTCTCGTGTATCGATCGAGAAAATATTCGGGCAAGAGAGGTTTCACCGTTTCTACTTTCAACCGTATATTATTTTTTTGGTTTTGGGAACTGCTCCTCTCTGTCCCCTTTTAGCTAGAGGGTATTCATACGCCGATTGCCCGCGTCGCTGCCACAAGGATTGAGCTCGGTATTATAACTGGCAATTTAATAACACACTACATGAACTTACTAGTCATGCGTAACGTTTATTATATTTTATTATATTATATTATACTACATTATACGAATTCCGCAACCACGCTCCGACGTCCACCACCTGTTTGTCATCGCAAAAAACGAGATTCTCGTGTATCGATCGAGAAAATATTTGGGCAAGAGAGGTTTCACCGTTTCTATTTTTAACCGTATATTATTTTGTTGGTTTTGGGAACTGCTCCTTTCTGTCCCCTTTTAGCTAGAGGGTATTCATACGCCGATTGCCCACGTCGCTGCCACAAGGATTGAGCTCGGTATTTTAATGGCAATTTAATAACACACTACATGAACTTACTAGTCATGCGTAACGTTTATTATATTTTATTATATTATATTATACTATATTATACGAATTCCGCAACCACGCTCCGACGTCCACCACCTGTTTGTCATCGCAAAAAACGGGATTCTCGTGTATCGATCGAGAAAATATTCGGGCAAGAGAGGTTTCACCGTTCCTATTTTTAACCGTATATTATTTTGTTGGTTTTGGGAACTGCTCCTCTCTGTCCCCTTTTAGCTAGAGGGTATTCATACGCCGATTGCCCGCGTCGCTGCCACAAGGATTGAACGCTGTATTATAACTGCAATTTAATAACACACTACATGAACTTACTAGTCATGCGTAACGTTTATTATATTTTATTATATTATATTATACTATATTATACGAATTCCGCAACCACGCCCCGACGTCCACCACCTGTTTGTCATCACAAAAAACGAGATTCTCGTGTATCGATCGAGAAAATATTCGGGCAAGAGAGGTTTCAACGTTTCTACTTTCAACCGTATATTATTTTTTTGGTTTCGGGAACTGCTCCTCTCTGTCCCCTTTGCTTAAACATTTGTAGCTAGAGTGTATTCGTACGCCGTGTGCCCGCGTTGCTGCCACAACGATTGATCACGGTATTTTAACGAAAATTTCATAACACAGTACGTGAACTAGTTGGAATAAAAATTTGTAATAAATACCTAATTAAAATTCAAAGAAGTATTTAAAAATAAAAAATATAATGCATATTAATCAATATTACTTTTGAAAACTTATTAATTAATTATTAACATGCTGCCAAAATATATCGTATTTAAGTGGTCTGCGTACGCAAGTCCCTTTCTTATTCAGATTATACCTCTTATTTATATAGTGTATTATATAATATTTCTACTTTTATAATAACTAAAGGACGGATTTAATTTCACTAAAAATATGTCAAAATTGCAATGAAAATAATACAATAATTGCATAATAAAATCATATATAATTGCTTCAAAAAAAGTACAGATTGCATTATAAAATGTGTTCTTAAAATATTTCAAATTGATAATTATTATTTATTTTCTCACAAACATGATAGACCTTTACAAATTATAAAATAAAAAAGGTTTTGAAAGTATTCAAAATTTAAAATACATTATTTATCTGAATTAAAATGTATAACTATATGTACATTTCTAATATTTGTGTTCCTTAAAATTATATCGTCGGTTACTTAAGATATATTTATATAAAGAAAATTGTCTTTCAACATCCCAAATGGTTATTGGTGCATATTTAGAACAATTCAAAAAATATAGTGTTATGTTTATATCAAAATTAACATTTAAATTACCTGCTATAACCTCAGAGTACCTCTAACTGTTTTAAATCCATAATTTTTGTCTGATACATAAGTAAATTTATCTTTAATTATTTTTCTATGAGGACTGGGAATATTTATGAATATATTTTCAATTTCACTAAATATGTTTAAACAATTGAGTAATTGGCTGTTGGATTTTTTTAAATTTGTGACTTTTGTGGTTAACTCGGATAAATGTAACTTTAAAAATGCCAAACCACATTTCACTACATTATTATTAACTAATGATTCTAATTTACCAACACTAATGGCATCATCGTCTAAATTTTCTACTTAATTTTTAAAAGTTTCAAAATTATCTGTATAAAAAATTGCGGCATTTAACCAAGTCCCCCATCTGGTAATAACAGGTTCGGGCGGTAAAGGTACATCCGGCATTAATCCTCAATATTTTTTGATTATATATGGAGCTTTTAAGAATACTTTTATTTCTAAAATAAATAAATTAAATGTCAAAATTGTGAACATTTACAAATTGAAAAAATTGTTAATTAATTTATTAATATCTGGATATAATTCACTAATTTTTTCTAATACTCGGTTAACTGCATACGTCAAACATGTGATATGAATTAATTTTGGATAAAATATTTTTAATGTTTTCGCTGCTTTCACCATATACCTAAGTACCAGCATTACTTATAGATACTACCGACAGATAGTTTCATGATTGGTACCCAGGGCTGAGCAGTATCTTAAATACAATTATATCTTGTATCTTATATCGAGATACATAATTTTAATGTATTTTGTATCGTGTATTTAAATACTTTATTGACTTTTGTATCTAGTATCTTTTTATGATAAAGATACTAGATACATTCAAAAAATATATTTCATATTCATTTATATAACAGTTTTCCCAATTGCCCAATAAGTAATAAAATGTTTTAATATTTGTAAATATTAATTTAATATCAAAATATTTATTATTAAAAACATGGATAACCAAAATAATGCAATAGTTAATATTCTAAAATGCTCAAATGAAAAATGTTGTACAATTTTAAATTCTGATGAAATAATAAACGTGAATTCTAATGTAAAAGCTAATTGTGTAACATGTGAAGAGAAAAAAAAAGAAAACAGAATTATCTCAGGAGCAATAAATTCCACATCAAATTTTCGACTACACATGAAAGTAAGTACCTATTTAAAATATGGAAAGTTTATGTCTATAATATTAAGCAATTTATAACTATATAATATTATATGTATAAATATATAATGTATAGGTACTTATGTACCACAACATTTATAACTATATATCTATATAATACAACGTAGAGTTATTAAAATTCACAATTTATAATATTATTTAATAATAACAATATTATACGATTAATAACATTTTTTAGGGATGGCATATATCAGAACTGGAAGCATTTTACGCATACTTAAAAGTCGGAGGACGTAAAAGAGCAAGTAGGTAAATCAAATGATAATTCTCAAATTCCATCTAAACAAAAGAAAATAACTGAATATAAAAGTACTGATCATAAATAAAAAAAAATAAACGAAAATACCTATTATGACTTACATTATCCTTGGTATGAAACCATTGTGTACAGTGGAAGATGAAAATTTCATAAAAATATTTAAAGGTAACTCTATGAAATTAAAAATATAATTTTATATTACCAATGGTACCCACTAGTTCTTGAATTAAATATTATTTTCCTGGATTTCCATCTAATTTACCAATTAAAAAATTAGCAATACTCAAACCTAAATAATAATAATAAACGTAAATTAACTATAAAAAAATATTTTACACAAACCTCTTGGATCGGTAGTTTCATCTACAATCAAATAGACATAATTATCTCTTATATCGTTAATTATTTTCTTTATTACATTTTTATAAATGTTTGGAATATAATTTTTCCTTAGAGTGCTTTAATTTGGAATTTTTTGTTTTGTATGTTTTTCCAAAACCTGTGTTATCACTGGATTATATAGTTTAAGCATATGAATACTTGCAAAACAAATGCATAACACAAGTCTTCAAAAAAATTGCTCGATTTTTGAGATGTAGGTACTCGTAATAAGAAGTTGTTTTTTATTATTATTTCTTTCTAACGCAATTTTTATGCAAAACTGAAATAATGTATAAGTGTTTAAAATCCTAATTTAAATACATTTATATAATAGAACATAAAATGCATAATTTACTTGTTTCAATGCATAATTTACTTGTTTCATAATGATGATGTAAAAAATATTTATTTTTTCCGATGAAACGTTTTGTTACACACAAGACAATAAATAATTTTACCCTCTGTAGAAAAAATGTCTTTAGATCAATAATAACACATGATAACTAATAGTGATGGGCCGTATGGAACGTGGGATGATTCAATGTACACATACATGATACATACGTATTAGGCGTTATATAGGTATACACAATCCTACGCACGCGACACATGCAACATAAATAATATTCAACACCTCCATTCGGACGTTTAGTGTAAACAACAATATTATCAGCGGCGCCAGTACACATCATATTATATCACAAAATAATGAACGAATTGTAATAGCTATAATTCATACACTTCAAGAACCCTTCGATAATCCTCCTATCTAAACGGTCGGTCAAAACAACACAATAAATTATCAACCATACCTTTGATATACCGCAAAAAATTAAACCATAAACACATCAATATCCTAACACCGCGTATCAGAAGAAGGGACCACATTAAAATCCTCCTGCATAAGGATCATACAGAGGTCCGTTTCACAGAAGAGATGCACAATGTCCTCGCCAGTATGCACTTCGATAATATTTATGCTAGGCATTCAAAGAGCATATACGTTCATATATGTATGACGTATGTATATTGAGTTATGCCACCATGCTGTATGGCTAATATAAATATAAAATAGATATAATAAAATTATAATTTATAATAATAATTTTCTTTTTGATTTTGCCATCATATCAACACTTCATTTGGTGAAACTGATATTTCTCAATGAACGGATAAAAGAGTCAGCCTGTTAAACGGCCATTTCCAATTTGGTTTCGAAGAAGTGTTTTTACTCTTTTTAAAGTTGAAAATGATCGTTCAACTTCAGTTATAGATACGGCTTGCTGGGAGGGTTGCCAAAACTCGAAACAAATGGTTTATATTATATTATAAATCTATCTTAACTTAGGTAGGTACCTACCTACTAATTAGTACTGTGTCATTTCTTATGAACGTGGTTATTATGGACTTTATAGTTTATACGATGGTCTATCGTCTATGTATATATATATATATATATATATATCTACCTCACACCCAGCTATATAGTATACGTATACGAGTAACTATATATATATTTATGTGTGTGCTAACCGTATCGTTTTGTAATTTTTTCCATAACATATAATTAAGTATTAGGTTTACAAGTACAAAAAAAACATCATTGTAAAAACACTAGCATTTATTTTTCGTTCCACTCAGATTCTAAAAAAAATGTCGTCGATGAAATTTCGGGGGGGGGAGGCCTCTGGGTACGTCCCTGGTTCATGTAACGTATACCAATATACCTATTAAAAATAAACACAACTAATTGTTATTTTCTGTAATATTTTATCATTGAACAGAACACGAAAAACTATTAATTTTGACAAATTTCATTAGAGCTTGAACGTAAGTACGCTTGTAAATACAAAGTGACTATAATCTGTATTATTTTAATATTTATTAATATTGTGGTAAGAAGTTGTTGCAACCGTAGGTGCAACCAGTTTGTGGCCTCTCGCTGAAGGTTAGGTTATAGCCTTATTATAGGTAACCTATATAATTTGAAAGTAAATATTGTATTCCACAAAATTTTAAAAATGGTTTTAGTAAGTTGTTAAGTATTCATTTTTTTAATTATACGTGTATATTAGCTTATTACTATTATGTTAAAAATAATTAAAACATTCTAATGCTCAGTATTGTCTGTAAATTATGTTTTTGCTGAGTTAAAATGTTGACAAGAAGTTATAGAAGTGGCAAATTAAGCACAAAAGAATAAAATTACAATATATTTTAGAGATACATATTATTTAAAAACTAAAACTGATTTTGTTAAATCACCTGTACTTAATTATCCTGGTAATGTTTACTCTAGGTACATTAGTTAATTGTACTTAAAAAGTAGGTACATTTCGTTAATCAGTGGTCGACGCATACCCAAAATATACCAAGATTCCATTTTCACCAGACTATAATTTTTCTGAACCAGGCAATTATATTTAATATAATCTCTTTTTTTTTTGATTGATCTTAAGTATCGGTAAATATGAAAATATAATATTTTTATTAATGTATTATTTAAATGAAATATAAAAATGTTTGATATATATTAAATATTTTACGCGTGATTGAGAATTTCAAAGTTTATTTTATGTAGAATGACTTTAGGTATGATAGTGTCTATACATAAAAAAAATTAAGTTTTTAATAATTTAAGTGCCTATTAGTAACATTAGGTAGGTATATTATCTACCTACCTACACAATATTCATCTGCATGTAAAAACGTAAAACTTTAATTTATTTTGGAATATTTCGTAAAAAAAACTATTTTCACTGTGGTTTTCAAAACGGTGTCTCTTTGAATTGTAAATATTGACTACACCTATAATGTGAGTTAAGTCGATGAGATAACATTTTGCATTATTGGCTATGATTCAATCATTAACGTAGTAGATATTCGGCCATTATGCTTAAACGTATTTTTTAATTTTGGCACACAATATAGGTACATGATATTATATTAGATAAGTAGATAGAAAATATAAAGATTCTAATTTTTGAGCGTATGTAGGTAGGTAACGATAAGAAAATGTTTTTTTAGTAACTCTAAAATAGGTAGTACAATATATATATATATATATATTGGTCTGCCTAAATGTTAGCAAACCTTTCAAAAATATGAAGTGATGCCTTTTTTTCGTTTTGTTTTAGCAATTTAACTTCACTTTAAATCCGTAGATTAGTTATAAATAATAAGTACTTGGAAAAGTGATCACGATGACACACGTGTGTATCATGTATTTATGAAAATGGTATTTCAAAATTCGGGGGCTATATTGGTTTTAACTGAGTCAATTTACCCCTCATTTCTATAAATCAGACCTTGTTGCAATATGCTTAGAGTAGTTAATTAATAGCTTAATCATTATTTGTTATTATATTAATTAGATGTGGTACTGGCTATTGAAGATTTTTACTTAGCTGATAAGCCAATAAAACAATTATAATGTAATTTTTTTAAAAAATTACTTTTTTCTAGCTAAAACTCTAAATATCAAGAGGACCAAAAATTAAAATATTGAAAATAGCTCATTTTAATGCTCTCCCCTCTCAAAATCGTTTTTCATATACAATGATAATAATATAATATCATTGAATTTAAATATAACAAATATATTACAACAACCAGAGCAGTGGAAAAATTGTCTACCTTTTTTTAATTTTTAAATAAGACAGGGTCTAAAATAGGTAGATATATATTTAATATCACATTTATATTATGAAAATACACTATTTATTTTAAAACACATACATTTAAACATAATACATGATTATATAGACAAAATCATTTAAATATAAGCTGTTAAAATGTAACAAATAATAAAATAATAAATATAAGTACATTTTACTTTAAAAAAATGAATTAGGCATATTATTTTAGGTAAATAATCTGTAAAATATAATTACTGCAAACAACATTTTTATTCATTAGATCGGGATAGTTACATTGTCTCAATAAGTTCCGATCAACCTATGTCTAGGAATAAATTGTTATAAACATCATTAGAGGTAAAACAAAATATTACTTAAAAGAGTGAGTATATTATAGGCAGTTTGGCTGTCATCTTGAATTCTATTCATTCCATATTGATGGGTACCTACATTATAATTATAAATTATGAGCAATATATTGTTATATGGTTTAAATTAAAGAAGATGTTGAAATAACATTATTAAGATGTCAGCCTAGTATTTGCTTTATTTTTCGAGACCACCCAACATAGATATAACCGTTTTATATGGTATTTGAGTAATTTTAAGAGTAAAATCACTTTTTGTAAAAATTAGTTGGTATTCTGTCTTACCATGACATCAAACGTTAAAGGTCATTTTATAGAAGATAACATTATTGTAAGAATTTAAGGAGAAAAAAAACATTGTAACATTTTATACTCCTTAGTTCATAGCTATACCTATAAGTATTTTATATTATTTGTACATTACCTATTTGTTATTATGAAATTTTTATCGTGTGTAGAATATGCTGATATAAACAACCAGTGAAAATGCCATGTACCTGCGGTCATTTCTTTTAGGGTTTTACCAAAATCCAAAATCGATTTTGCGTGAAAATTCCTGTTTTTTTTTAATTTTTCTTTTGTTTTTCCCTGTGCTTATGAAAACTATTGAGAATTTTTGAAAAATGACCTCCCGTATGCACCAACTAGATTCACTCTCCCGTCAAGATACTGTTGAAGAAAATCGAAGCATTATTGCGATTACTTAAGTATCTAAACATATAACACTGTCAGTAAGGTAAGGCCATACCTAGGTTAGGCTATATGACATAAGCGCCAAAGCTACAAAAATTACCTATCGTTTGCGCCAAAATTAATGTTTTATACACAAGTAGTTATTTGAAAAATAAAAATTATATTATATTTTAATGTTTTATATTAAAAAAATGTTAATAATAAATTATGATATACGTGTAAATCAATATAAATTTCATTACCACTGGCCATTTCTCGTAGAAATCTATATTTCTGCTCTTTAAATAAAATAGACACAACACCTTTATTCGTAATAGTTTTTTGTAAAATCCATTGTAAAGAATGATGCTTATACGAATGCTTATGAAGTAGGTATTAACAATATGCTAAAACACAAAACTGCTCATACACTGTATTTGTGAAAATTTATCATAATCAGGTAGGTAATCCATTTGTCGATTAAGACTAAAAGTTTTGGACTTTTTGAACGATATAGTTCTAAATTGAATATCTACTAACCGTGGAACACAGGTAGGTACCTACGATTTTGGCACTTATATCCTTCACCGATACCTACCTATCCACCTAGGTAATACACTATAATACATTAACAGGTACATTATATTTTATATATTATTTGATAAGATTTAATATTTTAATTTGATTTTCATAATAATTAATATATTTTTTCCGTCTCTGGTGTTTGTACCGTTTGGCGAGCATGGTGTTTATTATTGTAAATTGGATATGATCATAAATAGTTTTCGATATATTCTGTGATGTAATAACATTGTTTTCGCCTTATTGATGGTCGGTCACAAATTTGGTCACAAATCAGTAATCACCGCAACTGGCCAAGTGGCGAGACATCTCGTCAACATTGATGCCGATTTAACAAAAACGATTAATTTTCGTTAGGGAATAGACTGTTCAGTTCGTATCGCTTGTACGTTGCCCGTTTAAATACTCGAACTCTCAAATTTGACCCGATACATATCGATACACTACTCCGTAAATAAATCGTTGGTCATCACACAGTGCAAACTAATAATTAAACGACCTAGTCGGCCTAGTCAGTTTGTTGCCGTGGGGCAATAATATCACATAAGCTGTTTTTTTTTTGTTTTTTTACACATTAAGTACCTACTTATCAGCTTCATGGATCATTTAATGCACCGATTAGCGCTCAACAATTACCTCAACATTTCCGACACGCATTTTCTTATTTGTTGACAAGTACGAATATAAAGTTTTTTTTGGGATTCATACATATGTTACGGTATCAGCTTTAAAAATATGTATTACTATTTGACACTTGTAATTGTGAAAATTAACTTTTATAATAAATATAGAATTGTGAGGTGCCAAAATATCAGTTTAGATTTTTTTTGGCATTTTACACTGATTCTTTTTAGAAATTCATAATTCAAAGTTTTACTCAACTGTAAATAAACGATCTCCTTATTTTGTTGTAATTTAAAAATAAATAACCGTAGGTACCAGCTGGTACCTACTTGGAATTTTCACCAAATGTTTATTTTATCCAATGGGAACTTTTTTTACCCTTGTAGGTAGCTTAAAAATAAATTCAACTTAAATTGATGTAGGATTAATTAAATTAAAAATAATATATATATTTATTTTTTTTTGAATGATTATGTAATTATGTATAAAATGCATTAAAACAAAGCCGATCGCGTCCAAAATAAATTAAACGCTTAAAAAGTCGTTACCCGAGTATTTGTTATATCCGTCTTACACACATATTATATGGACAATTTCTGTTCACAATATGCTTCAGTACTTGACTATCGAAAAAAGTACACTGTCTAGATAATTATATTTATATAGATAATTGAAGGTTGAGTGTATAAATTTGTTTAATGACATGGTCATCATGATTTTTATTTGGAAGTCTAAAACTCAAAATCAATTAGTGTATAAAAATTGTCATTTAGAAAATATGCTCAATAGGTTCAGAAATTGAATTATTTCAATACATTTTAAAGACAAAAATGAAAGATCATTTTTTTCATATTTTACATTATGTTTTCATATTATTTGTCTTGTCTAATAAATTTTGTATTGTTATAATACGCAAATTTGCAAATAATATGCAAAAATATACAATAAACATCATTATATGCATTTTTGAAATTTTTTTTTTCAATATTATTTCAATAGTGAGGTATTACAAGTTGTGAATTATACCTATTATACTATTGCACTTTAGTAAGAGTAGGAAATAGGAGTATAATATAAATATAACAGTATAATATTAAAACATAAAAAAAATATTCCTTTATAGTATATTTTAATTCAAATCGCTAAAACACTGCAAGGTTTATAGATAAACCTTGATAACACTATGTGTTTTCTTTTTATCAAAGAGATAAAAAAAAAAAAAATTGTAAATGTTCAAAAAAAAATTTTTTGGCTACCGTAATATTTAAATTAAAAATAAATACAATTTTGTTGTCACAATTTACGAAATATTTCAAAATATGCTAAATGAGTTAAATATTCTCTAACCAATAAAATATTCTCAAATATGCAAAAAAAAATTTTTTCTACGCATTCAGAATTGAACGAATCGTCCACATTTTTTACTCTCATAAGACTGCATAGGACCCAATAACAATATGTAAAAACATATAAATCCGGTCTTTACACATAACTGTACATAAGGATATTCTTAAAGCGTGCGTAATCGTACACGTCCCATAAGCAATCTAGTTTATATTATATCTGTTGTCCCGAATTGCCAATGTTATTAGAAGGTAACGCAGTACAATATCGTTGTTGGGTTCGGGCGGCACTATCGACACGGCGGCGGCGGCGCGTGTATTATGCGTCGTTTGCGTGTGTGCGCGCGCGCTAATAGATTTCAGACGTCCGTGAAGTTGGCCCTTACACTTTTTCAAAAAAGGTTTTGCATAGTGCCAATATTTTGCAAGCAATTAGCAAGAATTTGCAAGTCCACTCCCGAAATTTGCAAATTTGCAAATTCTTGCTAATTATAACGATTGTTTTGATACCAGTTTCATAAGTTTTGGAGAACAAGTAAGGGCTGGGGTGAAAACTTTGAAAAATCGTAGGGGTGAGATTTTTGACTTGCAAATTCCGGGAGTGGACTTGCAAATTCTTGCTAATTATAACGAGTGTTTTGATACCAGTTTCGAAAGTTTCGGGCAACAAGTAAGGGCTGGGGTGAAAACTTTGAAAAATCGTAGGGGTGAGATTTTCGACTTGCAAATTCCGGGAGTGGACTTGCAAATTCTTGCTAATTATAACGAGTGTTTTGATACCAGTTTCAAAGTTTTGGAGAACAGTAAGGGCTGCGTGAAGTTAGCCCTTCCTCGGTTCCTTTGTTTTTGACTTGCAAATTCTGGGAGTGGACTTGCAAATTCTTGCTAATTACTTGCAAAATATTGGAATATAAAGTGTAAGGGCCAACTTCACGGACGTAGATTTACAGCGGTAACACGTACAACGGACGCGCCGCCGCGGTGATGCTCGTATTTCGGATTAGCGTTCGTGTGCGTGCGTGCGCTACTAAACATTCGTTCGGGCGGCGCTACGAGTACGGCGGTACTGCAGCGTGCTCCCTTCCTTGTCTTCTACACTGGAGTTTCTGTATAGGTACCTCGATGTTTTCGACTTTCTGGCCACTTCGGATTTTCTTCTTCAGATTTTCTTCTTGTGTTTAATTATATTATAAGCATAGATTTACTTTAACTCGATATTACACGGCATTGCTTAATTTATTGTTTAACGAACTGGAATCTACGTATCCCACCACTGCCGGACGTCTCCACAACCGAGTTTGTTCGTTAGTAAATAAATACGAGGTGTTTGAGTTATCACTAATACTTTATTCATATAATCAATTTTAAAAGAAATTTATTTCCACAGAATAATTATTAGACTTAAGAAAATAACAGAGGCTCGGCTCGATGGTCTGCCAGTACTACACTAAATATTGCACATACAACGAGACACGGCAGGGGCTCGCTCGGGCTCAAAACTGTCCACGCAGCTAATTCCCTAGGACCGTGTGACTCTATCTGTTCACATATAAATATGCTTATACACTATAATATATTATACTATAACTATATCTTATATTGCCTATAGCATATAGACAGGGGCTCACGACAACATTGTTGGTGTGGTGGTATTAAATGCGTGGAGTGTGAGGCGGGAACGCTATAGTCTTGTGTCTGAGGTGCAGGGTAACAAATAACATCACCATCCATTTTTAACATTCTTCCCAAAAAAAGTCATTCCAGATTTCACATCTGCCAAGCATCCGCGATGGCTCACTTTTATTAGTGAACTTTTTAAACGCTATATATAGTACCTACCTAGGTACCAATATACCACAACGGCTAATTGTGTTTTTTCCTCACTCATCATCGATTTTTTTTTTTACGTAATATATTATGTATTGATGCAGCCTATAACGAAAAAAGTAATGGATAAATCCTAAATAAATTCCAACTATCAAGACCTTGGCCCCTGGACCCCCTCCTCTTCCACTTAATCCGGGCATGCACAAATCCCAATTTTATATTGTACTATGTTGAAGCTAATTGTCACAGAATTTATTGCAAACCTATATGGCAAACTTATATTACCTATATCATTTAAACCATTATTATTGGATTTATTTCGCGTGAGCGTTCGTCGCAGATTTTTAAACGTTTAATACTTATCTATATCCCGTAATTTATTATTTTTTGTTATATCTGGGTTTGCGCTAATCACCATTGTAATTTATTGTGTTGTTCGTGAATTGTAAATTTTTATAAATAAAATTATATCGGATCTTAAGAATGGAACTGTACATTATATTGTACAATAGGCTAAGTAACTCCTTGCCAGTCGGTGAATCTTAACAAATAGTAAGTAACTATATTATCATTTCAATTAATACTATAGCGTTTTATAAATTTCTGGGCACCAGGGAGGTGTGTGGGAGTCAAATCCCCGTAGGCCTATTTTTACAATTTTATAAAATAGTGTTAAGACGTTTCAAGCAAATCTAAAAAAAAAATGGTTAGGATTTTTGTAAAATGTTTATCTCGTCACATCCTGCAACAGACGGAAAACTATTACACTGATGACTAATCAGTAATAAATAATCATACAAGATTTATAACCATTAATATCTAGTTACCATTATAAAACAGATTTAATATTAATCGTTATACGACGATAGATATACATGACATTTAAACATAAAGAGCCGCCGCCGCCACACATATATATTTTGAATCATACTATACCGATAATTGATTTCAAATTATCGACCCGATAATAATGATTTATTTGTATAAAGAACCGCGTATACACAATACTACTATTTGTATTGTTGCCATATTATCGTTTGAAATGTAGTTTGAATAGCTCCTATAAACACTGTCATGAGACATATATTCATGTGTGACTCATTTTAGTTGGTGAAGAAGTACAACAAAGGATGATATTTTAAGATAAGTGAAGAGATAATATTTTTAATAGGCCGAAATGCATTTTTCGATACGAAAAATTGATTTAGTACTCGTCTAACTTCGGTAGTACACTAGTGCCTAATAAAATTGAAGATATTATGCAAATTCCATAGGCAACATTTTAATTATTGTACGCGTGTAAAATATATATAATAAAATATATATCGTATTATAATATAAACGTGTGTTGTGGATTGTATACAAAGTGAAGAACGTAAGTGTTTTCGGTCAACAAAAATTTCTACCTGCTGCTTAATTTCGATCGTCAAACGTCTTCAATTCTGCAGTGTGGCAATATACAACGAGTTACAAGCACAGCTCTACGCATACAGCGTATTTTGATTTAATACAAAGTACTAATAAATTTGTAATTAAATTTCAAAATTTGTGTATAAATCAGAAAATGGCTTACATTTGTAAAAGTGTTTCATCGAAGAGAGGTAAAGTCAAACTTGTTATAAATAATTACATACTGACAAAAGATAAAAATAGAGGTAGTTTGTACTATTGGCGTTGCGAAAGACGACATTCTATATCATATTATTGTCGTGGATTTGCTTCTACCTATTTAATTAAAGGACAACATTATTTAAGATATATGACAGATCATAACCATACCTCCGAAGATTCTAGAAAATATATTTTAGAGTTCTATGAGAATTTGAAGCGAAAGGCTCGTGAAACTAGTTATAAGCCAGCACAAATAATAGAAGTAGAAATAATGACTCTCCCAAAATCGATTATTCCCTTATTGCCAAAATATCAATCACTGCGTCAAATAATAATTAGGGAACGTAAGAAGCTTAAAAGTGAAGTAACTACAAATGACGGTGAACAGCATGACTCAAACAACATACAATTATAAATTAGGTATTTGGTTTATTTTACATAAGTAATTTTGTATTATATTTAATTTATTTATGTTTTAGGTACTTACATTTTTCAATTTTGAATTATGTGGGTACATAATATTATAATGATTAATGAATAATAAATTAATACAAAATATAATACATTTTATAGTATTTTATAATATAAATATCGGGCTTCTAAATATTTTCCTTTTTATCCGTTAAGTAATATTGTTTAATACTTAAAATATATATATATACATTATACGCCTTATAAATTGTAAACTGTAGTAATAATGCATCAATTTTTATGTATAATATATATTTTGACGTGAACGATATTTTCACCACGCCAATGACAACGTAAATATGTTATGAAAATTACGCAAAAATTTAGATTTGTAAGAAATTTAATAATAATAAATCTTGCACAATAATAGTCAACATTGTATTATTATTGATTATTAGGCATGCCTATACTTTGTATGTATTATACTTTTGCTAAAAATAAAAATATATTTATCATTTCGAGTGTCAAGCCAAAGTGTTCACATTAATTGTTGGTTTTTAACATATTTGTTACAAGTTATTATATTTAATATTTATTTGGAAAATAATACTTGTAATTCAAACAATATATTGACATACATTATTCATATTTTACATACTGATTGCATTTATTTTTTTATTTATAATTGTAAAATGGTATCACGAGAAACTTGAGGAATAATAACTTACTTATTAAAATACTCTCTGAGATAAGGTGTTATTGGATTTGCTATGATTTACTATAGTTCAAACAATTTGTTTTATTTTGTATCTAGTATTATAGTAGCATAAGCGTCACATATTTGGTCCTATACAATATACATCCCTCATTAACTACTCGTAAAATCACAATGATTTTAAATAAATTTGTAGTTGAAAATGTATTAAATGTTAAATTTGTATTGCAATCGATTGTAATTGTATTCATAGTTTCTCACAAGTAGTTCATTATGACATTGTATCCAAGCAATTTCAAAAATATATTAAACACAATTTTTTATAGACATTTTATATTCAAATATGGACAAAACTAGATATTTAAGCAAACAAAATTGATTTTAGTTTGGTAGGTACAATACTTAAAACTTTTGACATAAATTATTATATTTTAAACACAAAATTATATTTTTGGCAGAAAATAAATAAACACACCTATTGTACTTATGGAAATATAAATATATCATATTATCATATACTCAGTAATATAGGTTGACTTTAACTAAAAACTTGAGAAATAATTTTGAGTGATTTGTAGCCATCTGACTTTTTTTATGTTTTTTTCAAAAAAAATTGATTACTTTTTTCTGAATGCTTGATTATTTTGGAAATTGATACAGTTCGTCATACATTTTAAATGTCAGTTAAATATATCATAGTATATATTTTATGATGAATTTTTATATGAGTGTTTGAAGTTTGAATTTTTGAAAAATAACTTTTTACCTAATGAGTATTTAATACATGAATTTTTGTAAGTTGTTCTATAACTACCTATCAAGGCACTCACTTGTCTAACTACCCTGTCTAGTTGTACTTACCTAGCTGGTAGCTACATATATAAAACTATTTATTAATTTCTATTTGAAATAACATTTAATAAATTATTAGATTAATTATATATATACATATATGTGTGTATGTGTGCGTGTGTGTGTATACTACTATAATGTATATAATTTATCAGTACGTCAGTATACAATTAATTTAATAAGTTCATAAGTCTGCAAGTATAATATGGTATTAATACTGGTTACTACCACATACCTACTGGTACTTGAAATTTTTATGAATTTTGTCAAGATCTGAACTTTAAATTCATATAAAAATAATTGTACCAATGTATCTGTTTAAAAGTTATAGTGAATCTACCTATTATGATCGAATAACTGCGTGGAAAGTACATTATCTGAGTTTGAATGTGGGTTTTTTACGATACTTCAAATTTAAGTTAGTTGAGTGTAAATCCAGAATAATTTTTTTGAATATTCGTTATTAGAATTTTGATAAAATTGGGTAAAATCATGAAAATTAGCAAATTATTTTGTTACAAAAAACTATCTTTAATTTATACAAGTTTCTCCTTAAATAATTCTTACATCGAAATTTAAAAATATAAAATTCACATATTGTACGATTTTTGATAGGCATAAATGCGACCTACTTTGCAATGGGAAGTGAGGTATACATATGTGGCACTGATATTCGAAACCTTGTAACCGTGTGTAGGTACATGTGCAATATAGTGCAAATAAATTTTCCCACGAAGTGACATTTATTTTTTTATTTTTAAAAATGTATCCAGATCGGATAATGTAGTTAGTTAAATTATGTCAGTAGTACCTAAATGCTATATTTGTATACTATGTATATATCAAGAGTCACCAAACTTTAAAAAAAAACACTCGACTGCCACGTTTGCCAGTAAATTGGACGAAAATATGTAAATATTGAAAAAGATAAAATGTATAAAATGTTGTAATACGTGTTATCAGTATTTCACAGATTTTTTTTATCGCCTTTCTCGATGACACAGAGTTATACTCTACATAAAAAACAGCATATTAATATATTATATAGTAGTTAAACAACTTATTTTTGTTAATCAACGCTGCTTACTGTGTAGATGACGCCGTAAGCATTAATAACTAATTAATGAAAATATATTTATTGATAATAAAAAAATTATATTTAATTTATAAGATCGTTTGATCTGTTTGTAAATATGCAGATAAATATAATAGAGGTATGGTTGACATATTATGTGTATAATATCATATATTTAAAAAAAAATATTTAAAAGCCCTGCTATTATTCGGGGTTTTGTGTTTTCAATTTATTTACAATAAGTTTATTACACAAAATAAAATGATACAACGGTATACCACCATTTTATTTTATTCAAATATATATTTTAATAAAACATTATCTACAACTTCAAATAGCCTATCTAAAATGTAATAAACATATATTTAATAAATAAAATAAAAATGATTATAAACCTACTATGGGTCTATATTACCTACGTTAATAATTAGAAACCTACTTTAAAAACCAAAAGTATTTGAGTAGTATTTGAAATACTATACAATTAAAGTATTTGACTAGTATCTCAAATACTTAAAAAAAATGTATTTGACTCAAGTATTTACTCAAATATTTTTAAAAGTATTCTTTACAGGTCTGAATATTGTGTCTATATTTTGAGCGTTAGATAGTATTTTATATTCCAAGGAAAGCCGAAAACCATAGAAATATCGATTAAATATATTATCCGCGTAATAGATATGCGTTCGCATGGTATTTATATTTTTTTATTCCAAATAAACGAAAAACGTTAATATTATTAAAAAATAAATAAAGTAAAAGCGAATATTTGAGGATCGGATGGAATAATATTGTTATGTTTAGGTATAACAGTTGGTATCTATGATTACCACGTCATATAATATACTTATACTAGTTATACTTTTATATATTTCTCTCTCTATATATAATATAGAGTATATCATATAATATATGGCTTCTTACCGAGTATGAACTCACCTTTCTCGTTTCAAACATACTCGTATAAAATGTTTAACCCATAAAAACACAACATAAAAATATAAACACGACGCACAGTGAACAATGGATTTGGGTTCAAGGTTATCTCTGTGGTACCCACCCGTCCACAGGTGGTCTACTCTACCGTACACTACTATTTGAAAGGGATACACAATACAATAAAAACATTCCTTTTGGTAGGTAAATCGTGGTGGTGTGACGATAACATATTGATTCAGCCATGGACGATTTCTTTTCTCCATTCGATCGGGATTCACGTAGGCCACTCTGTACTGAACATTTGATGTTTAACGCCTGACCGGTGTGCACCGACAGACTCGAGTTCATACGTCACGCTGTATACACATTTTCTTTTTCGATTCACCACTGAACACACAGTAAGTACAATTACTTATATATTATACTACTATACTTCGTCGTCAGTATTACTTATGTTGTTAGATATATGTTTGTGTATAATATATTGATATGTACCTACCGTCGGCCGGCGTCGGGTATTTGGCTCACATTTTTTACGATTTTTTGCGTATAAATAAAACGTCCGTAATACTTATATTCTCTTGTGCGGTTTTTTAGTCGGTCAGTAGGTACTTACGCGTACCTGTATACCCAAATTAATTTAGGTATTATAATATATTTTTGTTTTTTATCAATTAAGTGCAAGGCCGTGCGCACACCAAAGCAGTGCACTGTACGTATAGCTACAGTGCGAAACGGGCGACCATGTTGTGGCGGTTATGGTGGTGAGGCAAGTGAGGCACCACCTCCCTTGTAACTTTCAAGAAAATAAAAATTATTTGTTTATTTATATTGGTCGTTGGTATTATTTTGAATTTTAATCGCATATTTTAATTTACATGGTATCACTCGCCGGCCAACGGGTACATAAATTGTATACAGTCGCGCTACTTGCTAAATGTCACGTCACACGTCTGTTATCATTTAGTCATGAAATATTATCTATATCTGTGAATATGATAAATTTGTTTGTATTTACTGTTTGATACTTTTCCACTTCATGTAAAATTACGATTATTGCAATGGATCGTTGAAGTTTTTTTTCATTTTTTTTGTATGCGCTCGGTACAAAATATTTCAAATAATTCGAACGTATTGAAAAATTAAAGTTTTTTGTCACACATTTATCGCTAGGTATGTGCACACACTCGAGAATTTATGACGTCCAGTCCCTTTATTATAAGAAAACACGGTCACGCGTTCTCATATACAAATCTGTGGTCCGTACTACTGGGTATATTTTATTATCCAGGGCAAATATTTAAACGGTCGACGATATAATGTCGTTTTCATTAAACCTCATATAGATTCAATGCTATAAATATTATTATATATTTATTTAATTTTAATTTTAAAATTATTATATCATATATGACCTAAAGAATACTATTTCGAATAATTAGAATGTTTTCAGTTCAATTTAAAATATTTCTGATAGTGACTGTGGTAATTTATTTTATTATTAAATCATTAAATCAACATTTTAATAAGAAATTATGAATATTTATGAAAGTATGATAGTAATTTTTTGTCGATAGTATTCGACAATGTTATTAAAATAACTTTATGCTTAAAAAAATCCTTTCTTAGTTATATGCGGGATCTAAGTCCCCCGCTCACGTTGATGTAAATATTGTTGGACCCCCCCCCCTGAAACTTCAAACGATTTCCGCTTATGTCAATGTTACCAGTTGGATTACAACGTGTTTCATTATCTTTATAATTATATTTTATTGTATTCAATTATTATTATATCCCTCGCCGTTCAGCGGACGTTTCGTTCTCTATAATCTCTGTGCTCACCGTGTTTAACACATTATCACCTCTCCGAAATGTTGTATAAATTACAACTAATTTTCGTTCGAGAGTTTCAAAGTGTGCTGTTAGCTTTGATATAAGATTATTAAAGGAATTGACCTATTATTTGTGCTGTAACGACTTGCCACGACTAAAATATTGTCATACAACACTCACGCCCGCATTAGGTAGCCAAAAACCTTATTATTCTTTATTTATTTTATAATGGCGTCTTAGCCCCCTCCTCCATCAAAAAAACCTCCCTCAAGCCGCCTCCTTTTTTAGTTATGTGGGATCAAAGCTCTCCAATCACATTTATGTTAATAATGTTAGCCAAACCTGAAGTTTTAATAGATTTCCGCCTAAATGTATACTCTTAAATAGTAATTGGAAAATTAATGTAGCCATGAGCCATGTAGGTATCTATCATTAGAAAATATTATGATTTGCAAAGTTTAGTTGATATAACAAGTTTTCGAGTTTTATAATCAAATAACTAGGTATTGTATTTTTAAAAAAAATATAGCTGTTTTCAGAAAAAAAAACTAAAAATGATTCACGTCTTATTATTAGGTAAATTTAGGTAGGTATTCTGTCTAATTACCACTTTTAAATTTGATGAGTTTATAAATAAACCAATAAAATACAATTAGATTTAAATTATTAAAACAAAATGTTGTTTCTTTACGATTTCTTAAAATGTTAGTATATAACTGCATATCTACTTATTTTGTATCTGTACTATAAAATATATTTATTTTGATCACGTTGTGAATTTGTTTAAAGAGCATTTCGATTAATAACAATGTCCACGGAGAATAAAAATAATCCTGAAGAACCCATAGAAGAAGCTGCAACCGTATTAAACAATCCATTACCAATACCTTTGATGCTAACTGAAACGTCGGACGGTTTGTCAACTGAAGACGGTGCAATGAATATTGAAGGTAAGACTGAATAGTTCAAATATAATAAAGCACATAACTTTTAAAAATAAATACATTTAACTAAATATGTAATTAGACGATGATGATCCTTGCAAAGATGACACTTACCATATACCAAATTTTTCAAATTGGACTAATGATGAAGTATTGGAATATTTAGAAACAATTCTAGACAAAGATATATTAGATCTAATAGCGAGACTCGTAAGATATAATTAATTAAGTTATAAAAAATAATAGTTTCATACATTTGTATTGTATACAATCTATAATTTATGATAATGAATAAGGTAGACAAGCGGTACCAGTAGATTACTGTAAAGTATATTTAAAATTTGGATTAACTGATATAATGTTGTTCATGAATAACGATTCTGAACGGTGGTGGTCTGTCAGTCTATAATTTATATCAAGTATATTACATGTTTTTTGATGTTAAAGTTATTTTTCCATTAGTATTATGGAAGGTTGATTTCATTTTTGCCGAAGACATTGCATTTTTTACATTTATTAATATTTATTATTATAATAATGTATATTTCTATCATATATATTTATTGTTATTAACTTTTGAGTCAATACCACATGACCACCAAACTTGTATCTTAAATATTTTTGAACTGCTATTATAACAGCTTATGAGAAACCTTGAATTACATTTTTGATCAAGCAAACAATATTATTTATCGACAAATAAACTAAAAAAAAAAGTCAAACATTTCTATCTGTAAATAGTTCAAAAAGAATTAAAATATTTTGAAATTCTTATGAATTATGGAAAATGATCATTTTTTGGTGGAAATTTTAAATATATACAGTTAATTTAAAAGTTAACTAAAACGAATGCATGTTTTCAATTTTGATCTTTCGAATGCACTAACTTAATTCACTTTCCTAAAAGAAAAGATGCTAAAGTAAAAAATCAAAGCATTTTTACTGTCCCTATAATATATGATAAAAGAACGAAAAAAAACACATTGTAAAATCAATAGATTCAATGTTTCGTTCAGAAATCCAGAATCGAAAATATTTAACATTGTACTAAGAATTGTTCTTTAATTTTAGCGTCTCGATGACCATGATGAAATATAGCCATCATATAGCTGAAACCGTCTGATATCGTGTCAGAAAACATGGGTTTGAAACTTGGAGATGCCATGCATTTCTACAAAGAAGTGCGAATTTTACAAATTCAAAACACACATTGGGTGCATTTAAATTCTGAATGTTATCATTAAATAATATAACTTCGTGTTAATGTTTTTTTTTCTATGTATAAAATGTCTTTTGAAACATTAATACAATTAGATAATATTTTACAAAATACACCGTGTTTTTCAATTGTGAAATAATCAACTTGTTTTGCTAAATTTTATATAAATATACAAAATTGTCAATATTATAGTTTTGGCTTTATTGCATATAAAGGCGCTCAATTAAGTTATGAAAACCCAATAAAGTGCATACTACAGTGGCCATGGTCGTACCTGAATTGCATGGCCCCCGGCTATAAACATAATAATTTTATCATAATATGTAACAAAAAATACTTGCACGATAGATCACTGTAGATACACAAAAATATGACATTTTTAATAATTTAGTACTATAATATTGTATATTACTATTATAATAATACTATTTACAACCTACATGTATTTATAATTAATGATCCTTTGTATACAACGTATATGATATTAATATAAATATATTTTATAAATGTTTTATGTGTATTTATGACGTGTACCTATGTATTTAATATCATATTCATATATAAAATACATTTTAATTAGCTATCGGTTCATATTGTTTTAGTTTTATATTTGATTAGGTATATCTTGATTTTATTGATGTACCACACAAAAGTGTAATTTTTTTTAGGAGTGATTAAAATTTGAATACACACCTACTTATGTATAGTTTTGCTAAACATTTTTTTGTTCGAATTTTTATCAAAAAATAAATTGTAAGTTAGGTTCATAACATTGGCAAAATGTGTAGGTATTTGATATGTCTACCTTACTATCTATCATAGTTCAGTTAGTTTCAATTTCCAAAGTTAGTTTAAAGTGCATTAAAATATATCTAATATCGAAGAAAAATGTGGGCTACAGGTAATTTCTTGGACGATAAAAGTATAGAAAGTGTTCCGTTAATGACGATTAAAGATCATATTTAAAATAATTTTTTAACTATAAAAACTATTTGGTAACACCGTAGTTAACAGGTTACGGGATGTTATGGTAGGATTTTTTGCTAAGAACTATACTAAAACCAATAATTATAAATCATAAATTGAAAATATGTTAGTGACTTTTTAAACTGTATATGCAAAGTCATTTTTTAAGTATTATTTTGTTATCGAATATTGGAGCCGTTTGGGAATTTTCATATTCATGGAATCTTTTCCGATGTGAGTCGGTTAGCCAACGAACAATGGATGGGAGCTGTTTGGATTCCACCGACATTTACCAGTCAATTAATCGATAGCAAATTAAATGCAGTACACGAATTTCCCTAAATCTTACTCGTTGTTTTGACGAAATTACATTTGGTTAACACTGTCTGGTTTTAATACTGGAAAAAAGAATTGATTTCAGCAGAAAAATGTCCATAGATCGTACTCAACGCTTTAAAAATGTAATCTTGTTTAATTTTAGACAGTATTCGAAAACTTGAAAATTTATAATCTGAATTCTGAATCGTAATTAAACTAAAAAATAATGTTAAGTGTTCGTTACGATCTATAGACATTTTTTGCCGGTTTCAAATATTTTTTTCATAATTAAAAACGTAAACTTCATTTTTTATTGTCAGGATTTTAGGTGATTTGAACTCGAATTTTAACGGTAATGACGAGGCCCCTTAACGATAGTTCGGCTGTGCTGTACGGCTATGATACGACAGTCGTCAACCGGCAACTACACACACATCATAGTCATTGGCGAGATTGCATATTGCCTAAATATTGCCCCTGAGTTAACTTCGAGCCGGTCGATCGTTGTGAGAGATGAACGTAATAATAATAATAATAATATGATTCTAATACTATAATAATATGATAACATTATTATTGCCGCTTCGGCGGCGTTCGGTTTTGCGTGGACGATAAAAAAAATATTCCGTACAAAACTGGTGTCGGTAAATGATTATATAAAAATGGAGTTATATTGGCCGTCTCGGTCCAGGATTTTTTGAAACGTATAAGCGTACCAGGGACCTAGTCGGACGAAATGATTTTCAAACGTCGAGTGGCACCGGCGACGACCACCGAGTACATTTTAATCGTATAAGGGTACCAGGGACCTAGTCGGATGAGATGATTTTTAAGCGTCGATTAGCACCGGCGACGACCACCGAGTACATTTTAATCGTATAAGGGTACCAGGGACCTAGTCAGATGAGATGATTTTTAAGCGTCGATTGGCACCGGCGACGACCACCGAGTACATTTTAATCGTATAAGGGTACCAGGGACCTAGTCGGTTGAGATGATTTTTAAGCGTCGAGCGGAACCAGCGACGACCACCGAGTACTTTTTAATCGTATAAGCGTACCAGGGACCTAGTCGGATGAGATGATTTTTAAGCGTCGAGTGGCACAGGCGACGACCACCTAGTACTTTTTAATCGTATAAGCGTACCAGGGACCTAGTCGGATGAGATGATTTTTAAGCGTCGAGCGACACCGGCATCCGAGCCCGCCGAACCACGAGAACACGTTCCTGGGCATGCGCACCTACTTGTCCAATACCGTTTGGTGCATATATTGCGACCTTAGAACAGCGGAAATTGAATAATTTTTCAGTATAATTTCCGGGAAAAAATTTGTACTAAATGTATTCGCTTATAATATACATCCGTTAGTAATTTGTATTGTTCAGGATAATTCTAAGCGTTGTACGTACAGTTGTTGAGGCTTGTGCTCTTTTAACTCCGGTATTAACGAATTATAAATTATATAAGAAAAAAAGATTACAATTTATAAAAATTGTTTATAATTAATTAACATTTTTATTTTTTATTTTTAACGGCACAATATATGTATTTATACCTTTTTTATACCGGGGCAATTGATGTATAGCTTTTTGGTACCGGCGCAACAGATAAATAGTGTCCCAACTTTGGCGCACATGAAGAACACCGCTCAGCTTAATATATACCTATCGACAAAAATTACAAAAATGAACCAGGAATGAGAATTCAACTTTAATTCAATAAGTATAATATTATATACAATATCTGTATCTAAAAATATATAATGTAATACCGTTTATCTCATTAAAATTAAAATTTAAAGTCTGACTTGTTTTTAAAAAAACAATTTTTAAATTGAATGAATACTATTATTATTTTAAATAATTGTTATTTTTGTTTCAAATATTAAAATTATATCAGCGCAATATCTATTTTCTCCATCAGGCCTTCTCTTTTTAAAATAATTCAAATAATCCTTCTCATGAAGGTTCGGAAAACTGAGCGTCTGGCGAACGCCTGTCATAAGGCTCGTTAGTGTAACAAGTTGAAATAATACTTCGATTTTCAACTTTAGTAACTTTTCTAGTGATAAAAAGAATATAGTTAGTGCATTTGAGAGATCAAAATTGAAAATCCTTAGAAGTTTTCAATAACTTAGGGAATAACAAAGAAAACTAAGGAAAAACGGAGATTTTTAGACAAAACCGGTACATCAAAATTGATTTTGTTTATTTGGTCACCCACCTAAGGTCACTAATATAAACAATAACCTACTATAGAAATATGATTTTTTCACGGAATGTTTATATTAGCATTTTCTATAAGCTAAATAAATTAAAAATATTTTTACTCTTTTTGAGTTTTTTACTACCCGCCGTTTTTCATTGGCCACTTTATATGTACCTATTATAATTTTTCTAACCGAGTGCCGAGTGGTATGTCGATAACCGACTGACACAGCAAGAGCGATTAAGTTTATGTTGTAATCGATTATTTATCTTACAAAGTTTTAATAAATATATATATAAATTATTATTTAAGCTATGAATATTACTATGAAATTTTGTTTTAATTTTTCTACTTGACAAAATATTATTTTAGGCATTTTTTAAAATTTTTGCTTCAGTATGCAATACATTTTGAATTTTACCAAAATATGCAAAAATATGCTATAACTTTTGAAGTATGAAGAAATATGCAAAAAAAAATTTCACCATTAGCTTCAAATTATGATGATTCGTGGAAATAATTGACAATTATCCAAAAATATTAAAAGGAAAAAAATATGCAATTGCATAGAAATCCACACTCTAGTCATAGCCAATATGTACATCGTAACAATTCACTAACACGGCTCACAAGCAATATTAATATTAATAATATTCTCAACGTCCTCGCTTATACCACGTAACGATACGTGGGTATTATACATATTTTATACTATTATGTTTCTGTGTCGTCTAGTAAACCGAGATCAATAGTTTACGTGTTACATTTCGATAGTACGGTAAAATTGTGTTTTGAACGGAAAATCTTTGCAAAACAGTAAAAACATCGTTTAAAGTTTAAACGTCAAATTATATTATATCACGCGCGCGCGCACACACACACACACACACACACACACACACACGTCACACACACACACTTCCGCACGTGTATAAGTTTTTATTTCCATTCTCAAAGGTGTGAAAAAATAACGCCGAGTCGTAATTGACTGTGGAAACATCGATTTAATATCAAGTAACGAACATCGATAGTGAAACATCGGTAGTTCATGAAATGATAATATAGTTCTCAAAACAAAATTGATAACATTATTTCATATTCATTGTCAGTTGTCATCGTCACACGAATTGTTGTTAACAATAAACATTGGACATAAGGCATTCACGGGTTTTCGATTTTGGACACGATTTGCTAGAGTCAAAAACAAACCTCGACAGACGACGGCAATATGGATTTCGAGGAATTATTCAACGACGTTCATGATTTTGACAATCTTGTCCAAGTGGTAAGATACGCGTGTTTCGTCTCTCGACTCGGGTCGTTGGAAGGTCATCCATGTCGACATAATAATATTATAAATCATAATATTAAACAAGATGGCGGTTTGATTACAGGAACAAGCGCAAGAGATGAAAGAGAATACGACGACGATTCCGGCTCCAGCGGCCAACAAACGGGGGCGCAAGCCAGGAAAGAAGTCGAGTGACAAGGTGGACATCAAAGCCAAATTAGGTTAGGTTCTGACCTCTGTGGTACCTAAACGTTACTTACTGTTTTTTTTTATTTCATACAACGTTAGAGAAGAGCCGGCAAAGCGCTCGGGAGTGTCGGGCAAGAAAAAAATTACGCTACCAATATTTGGAGGAATTAGTGACAGACCGCGAAAAGGCAGTCATATCTCTGCGACAGGAACTGGATAAAGTATATTGTTATTATTATTATTTTACATACATCATACTTTATACCAGAGGTTCCCAAACTTTTAATTGTATGACCCATTTGGGAATTTTTAAAATTTGGTGACCCACAATATCAATGAATGATTTTTTTTTAGTGAATTCAATAGCTATGTTTTCAATAACTGTTAATCAGGTTACGTCGTTTTGACACGGTCACTATAAACTTGTATCGTCACACTCACATATAACGATTGGCAATAAAACTAAATTTGAACTTAAAACATCAATGAAAAGTATATATTTTTTAAAAATATAGCGCGACCCACCAAAAATATAATCGCGACCCACAGTTTGAGAACCTCTGCTTTATACTGTTATTATTGAATGCACATAACATTGATGTGAATGTCTTCTTTGGTGTCTTGTAACATTTTTAATAAAATTAAATATTCATTAATAATTGTCACAGTACAGAATGTGGTGCGCCGAAGTTGATGAAGGCAGGATTCCAGAAGGTTTGTCAAAGCTCTTGGACGAAGTGGGCGCTGTACAACAAGAATCTGCAGGCGGTGTACGTATTATGTAACAGTTCATTCTTATTTTTTATTGTCTGCGCCATTGTTTCCATTACATTATATGAGTTTTTTTTTTTAATGATTGTATTATGTTAAGATGCTTATTGTTTCAAGTAGATGATATTTTTTTGTTTACAAATAGTTGATATCAACCAATAAAATATGTTTTACCCGTTCACTATTCTTTTTATTAAGAAAAACTTAAGTTTCTAACCTTTAGATGAAAAACTTGATTACAATTGGCAAAACTTCAGCCATTTTTGATTAAGGCACTATGTGACCCACTTACATCATAGGTATTGGTAATACTAATATTGTACAATGTACATAATTTTATGGTATGATTTTGTGAATCATGAACTATAAGCACTCTGCGCTATGTCAATATCATACTCCCAAATCATAATAATAAATAATAACAATGCAATGCTATCAAGAAATAAACACATAGACTAAACACATTTTTATTTTTTCTTATTTTCAAAAGAATATTATACCAAATAAATTATGGTTATAGAATCGTGGCTATAGATACTAGAGCCATGGTTAAGGTACATAAGAGCTTAGATAACATGGTTATCACAAAGTCATAATATTGTTATAAAATTTAACTTCAGAATGAAAAAAAAAAAAAATTATAATTTTTAAAAGCTTTGTGGTTTCTGTTCTATTATGTCTGTTTACCGTTTGCAATAAATAATATTCAACAAACCGTATACAAGAATATTTCAGAACTCAAAATCAAAATGAACAGCTTGAAAATATGTTTCGACCTACGAAACCAACTTCTAAAAATGTTTCATTTAAACTCATGCCCAACAGTCAGAAGGTTAGTTTACAATATTTGAACTACCTAATTACTCTTTTCATTCACAAATATATAATAAACGAACACATTCATTGTACAGTTGATGTTGGAACTTGGTATTATCAGACAAAGTACCAACAGATTATACCCTCTTGCTCAGCGATCTTTAGATAAATTGATTTTCATATTAAATAAAAATATGAAGGATATTGGCGCTCAGAAGATTTCTATGCCCTTATTGATGCACAGTAACTTGTGGATAAAAACAGGTTTGTTGTACTCATTCATTTTCATTAGTTTGGATAACAGTACCAATTACTATACATTCTAGCTAATTGATATTGCTATTTTATATTATATTGACATTAATGAAAGTAATCTTTTTAAATTTTGATGTCAGTACTAATTTTAATTTGCAAACTAAGAATCCCTGTTAAAAAACAGGTATTAACTTAACTGAGACATTACTTGATATTATATAAATGTCTTGGATAATGTATAAATTATATTCTTTATATTCAATTCACAATATAAATGGTTACAATTTTAGTTAAAGACTGAAATTATTTAAATTCTATTTTTTATTGAATATTTTAGGTGCATTCGCCTGATTTTAATTGCTAGACAAACATTATAATATAAGTTATAGAAAAATATAAAATTTGATCAATATTCAACAAGACGTCATTCATTGTCATAATAGATTAAAAATTTCATAAACAAATAAAATATACACTTAATACTGTATTGGTATACTATTGGTATATATTTTTTAAATAGATTCCTTGAAATCTTTTTAGATGCATGGAGAATATCCATAATGCACTTATTAAATTTTATGTTACATTGTCAACTAGATATACTAATGTATTTTCTTTTCAATTTTTCTAACACTTGATTCATTTGTTCTTAGGTCAGTTAAATAAAAATACTGAAGATTTATACTTATTAATTGATCGTAAAAGCAAAGAGTTCCCACTGAGTCTGGTAATGCATATATATATGGTTAACTTATTATTATATTTGTACAGACTCATAACGAGGTCATTACTGATTTATTTAGTTCAGATCCTAAGACATTTAAGCAATGACCTTTAATGTTGCATCGAGTTGGCACAAAATTCAGATATGAGATTTGACCTAAGTCGGGCATCATCAGATCCAAAGAGTTTCTTATAAAATATTTATATTAATTTGATAGAGGTCAAACAAGTGCTACAATTCCGTACAACAATGTTTGCCAAGCCTACGAAAAGATATTTAATCAGATTGGTGTTAAATGCATAAGAGGTATAGAGGATATTATAAATACAACTATGCAAAACATGAATATTATGAATTCTGTTTTAGTTCAAGGTGCTTCAGGAATGATAGCCAGAAATCAATCTTATGAATTTCATTATCCAGCTGAAGTTGGAGATGATACTTTATTGCAGTGTAAAAAATGTCGCTGTGTGTATAAACACTACAAACAAATCTATCTGCTTAGTACAGTTGGCGCAATGTGTACACAAATCACTAGACACATGTACAACTCTGGAATTAATAATATGTAACATATATTATATTATAAGACTTGTAAAGTAAATGGTAAAATATTTATATCTATTTGTTATGTAGAATCTATGTACAATATGACTGTATGAGTCACTAAATCTATCGAAATCGGTATAAATGTATAATATGTGTTCGTTAAAGCTTCCGTTTGTATAGATATGGCGTCACCGTTCGGTTACTATCGGTGTCGCTGTATGACATGACGACGTTCGAGTTTAGACGTTGTTGTTAATAATAATATCATCAACAAGATTTACGATTTCAAAAAATTTCCAAAAATATCTATAGTTTTATTAACCATATATCCACTGTAGATAATACCGTATTTATGCCAAAGTAATGCCATTCGATTCTATGTTTAAGTATTCAATTTTTTCAATTTTTAGTCTTCGTTTGCCTTATTAATTTCCATATACCTCTAACTGATACATTCATAATAATATTATGGTCATCAGTTAATTTTATTATATTATAATTTACTTAAAACCAACGCAAAAATGTGTGAGATATTCTAAGAAAGTTTTTTTTATTGATTTACTTACACATTTATTTACACTATTATTTACCTATAATAATTTATTTAGTTTACAAATATTATGTTCAAGTACCTATTAATTATTATATTTATTAAATTGTACAACTTGGTAGTATTGTAGATATATTATGTACCTATATTGTATTTTTAATATTAAGAATATTACTTTTGGATTAACTATGTTCAAAAAAAATTAAATATATTTGTCATTTCATACTTATTCTGTTTTATTTTTAAATAATTTTACCTAATCACTGCCTGTCTAGTATCTACCTTTTCATTTTTGAAACGTTCAATGGATGTCGTTCAGTAAACATCACACAGATGTTTATTATATGAACAAAAAGCATGTTATAAGATGGTTGAGACTTAACTTAAAATAAATGTTACAAATTATCAATTATATAAATGTAGTATTATAAACCGTATAATTAAAAACATAATTTTTTCTGAATACATCTTCATATATATTTATACGTTTTATATTTTTATTATTAAAACCATTTTTTAAGGTTCCTTACTGCATCAAATTCACAGCCATAAAAAATGTATGCAAATTAAAATAAGTTTTTTTAAATTATATAATATGTAGTATCCGTGTACAGTTATACTTATAGCGAAGACTTGTGGCTTCATGAGCAACAAAAAACCAATTTATCTCATGGAGAAATTCTTTAAATAGAATTAAATACATTTGGTTCTCAAAAATATTTAGTGAAACAAAACATTTTGTTAATTGGAAGTTCATTATTTGGTTGTTTCACTGTAAATATACAATGTTTATTTTATAAGCATAAATAGTTCAAATTTTGACAAAATACGCAAAATTCACAAAAATTATTTGGAGTTAGAAATTCATAAAAATTTTTCTTTTTATATCTTTCATTTTAATATTTAATACAAGATTCTTCATAGGTCTGTCTACCTTTATCAAAAAAAAAAAAATGTTCACCGGAAAGTCAAATTAAAATTTTATGAGCGTTTGAAGATCTAATTTATACAACATTGGATATTCACTCGATTACTCGAGAGAATTTTTAACGAATAAATAAAATGTTATTGATTTTTAAAAAAAAAAAAAACCAAAAAGATTGGAAATTTAAAATGTCTGTAAACAGCTCAAAATAAGTCAAAATATTTTGAAAACGGTATGGTATATAGAAACTGCTTATATAAACATTCAGTAAAAATTTCATGTATTTACCGTCATTTTTTTTAGACTTACACCAAAAACCAAAATCGATTTTATCGAAAATCAATGTTGCGTAAAAATTCCCGTTTTTTCCTTAATTTTCCATTTGTTTTTCACGGTATTTTTGAAAACTACTGGAAAATGTTTACTTTTGACCCCCCAAAGTACCAACTAGATTCACTTTCCTATCAGAAAAGGTACTATTGAAGAAAATCTAAGCACTTTTACTGTCCCAAAACGTGATGACAGACACAAAAAAAAAAAAATAAAAAATAAAAAAATAAAAAAAAAAAAACCCACATCATTGTAAAACCAATACATTCATCGCTCCACTCAGAATCTAAAAGTGATACTTTTTGTTCAATACCAGGAAATATTTTTAACGAGGAATTAATAAACTGACAAATAGTTTCATAATTGATATATTCTAGTTGTATTTACACGAAACTAAATATGATTTACTAGGCGTCCAATCTAATTTACCAATTAATAAATTTGCAATAGCCAAACCTAAACCAAAATAGTATATTTTATTATAATGTGTGAAATTAAAAAAATATTCTGTGCAAACCTCTTGGTTCGGTCGTCTCGTCAACAATTATGTAAACGTAATTATATTTTCCGATATCACTAATTATTTTGTCCATTACACTTTTATAAATATTTGGTATGTCATTTTTTCTCAAAGTACTTTCGCCCGGGATAGTATATTGCCTGTATGCTTTTCCAAAAACGATTTTAACACATGATTGTCCAGTTTATGCAATGGAATATTTGCAGAAGCAAATGCATTACATAAATCTTCCAAAATTTGATAGATATGTCACGTTGTAGTGTGAGCGTAAAATACTAAACTTACTTGTTATGCACTTAATGATGATCTAATAGATATTTTTTTCAGTAGACACAGATTTTTCACAAACAAGGCAAAATATAACCTTTCCATCTGATGAAAACACTCCCTTATTTTCATTGTAAGGAGCAATAAAATTTCAAATTTTACTCTTTAAAATTGATTTTATTTTAGGCACGATTTCACGTAAGTATTAAAAAAAAAAAGTGAACACGACACTGTCCAGTGATACAGCTACTATAGGTATAGGCTACGCCAACCGGTTTTTACAGCAATATTCTATAGTAGGTAAATTAAAATTATCCATATCGGATAATACCGATGATAATAAAAAGATGTATTATATTGATAACGGCTCTTACTAATGGCTTTATGGTACAACCACAGATTATTTACTCACAACGAAAACTCGGTACCTACCTATGTCATAAACTCATAATAGCGTTTTTATACAATACATATTTAGCTGAGTTAAATATTTTATTATTTAAACACACAAAATTGTAAAAATTGCAAAAAATTGCATTAAAAAATGAAATAGGCATAACACACAAAGTATATATAGGTATATCGACTATACATTTGATCAGATTTGGTTTATCTTAACTGCAAAAAAAGTTGCAATATCAATTAAATCCGGTCATTATTAGTTATAAGTTATTTATAGTTTGATTTTTGACATCATTTAACAAATTTAAAATTTAAAATTAATTATATATAGTTAAAAATGTATAAAATGTTCAACTTATATACATCTTAGGATTGAAAATTTTAAACAAGGCTCCACGTAAATAGATTAGTCTGTTATCAAAAAAACATAAAGCAGTTTTTTAAAATTGTATCGTTATTTTATGTTCAAATTAGGACGAAATTACATATTAAATAACCAAGAATAACAATTTTAGTTATATACATATTGTTGTAATTTAAAATTATTATTCGGAAGTACTTGAAATTTTTCAAGTATAATATTATACCTATATAAATATAAAAATCTGATAATATGCAAATAATATTAATTCAATTTACCAGCTACCGTAATAATAATAACAATATAAATATAATTTAAAATATCCTAGGCTGACAAACCGTCTTCGCCGAGAACCGTTTTTCGTATACAATGATATTATTATATCATTGAATTAAAATTTAACACTATAATCCATTGCAGTGACCCACTGGCCACTTATAACCTACTGCACAGCAGAGTGACACACACTTACCACTTTTTAAGTCTTAGGTAGGAATAAAAACTAAAATTTTTTTGAATTTCTAACTCAAAGTATAATATGTAAACTGTCGTGACATTTATGAATTTCTTCAATATTTATTATATAATTAAATGCTAATAAAAAAATATTATGACTATGTTTTTTTAATATAATAACAACTATTATAACAATTGATGAGGAGCTTTATAATATTAAATGTTCACGTTTTTTGACCTAAACTTTTATTGATATTCATAGAAAATAAAAATATGAAAATTGAAAATTAAAAATGTCCGTAAACAGCTCAAAACGAGTCAAAGTATTTTACAAATTGTATGAAGTATAAGAATTGATAAAATAACCACATGGTGTAAATTTAAAGTATCGAAGGTTTTCGTTTTGGAATTACAACAAAATCACTACACGAGTAATCGAGTGAATACCTATAATGTTGTAAAAATTTGAACTTTAAACGCTCATAAAAATTTAATTTTAGTTTCCAATACACATTTTTTTTAAAGTCAAGGAAGAAAAACTTATGAGTAATTTTCTACTACATTTTAAAATCTTAGATTTAAAAAGAAATTTTTTTATGAATTTCTAACTCAAAATAATTTGCATATTTTCGTGATTTTTACGTATTTTGTGATTTTTCGTACTTGTTATGGTAATACTTATTAAAAAAATTATGGCTATATTTTTAATATTTTTCAATTGTTATTGTAACAATATATTAGGAGCCTTGTATTAAATTTTCAAGCTTTTTCACACAAAAAATACAATTTTGTTGACATTTATAGAAAAAAGAAACTAAAAAAATTGAAAATTGAAAATGTCCTTAAACAACTTAAAATAATTCGAAATATTTTGAAAACATTATGGTATATAACAGATTCTAATATAAACATTCAGTAAAATGTCATGTATCTACAGTCATTAGAATTACACCAAAAACCAAAATTGATTTCGTCGAAAACCATTTTTGCGTACAGCACATTTCGTTTTTCCTTTATTTTTGTTTTTCCCGGTGCTTTTGAAAACTACTGGGAAATAGGATTATTGACTTCCCCAATGCAACATCTAGATTCACTTTCTCATCGAAGAAGATACTTAAGTTGAAAATCAAAGTATTATTTCGATGACTTATCGTGTACCCACACATATAGGGACACAAATAATTAAGCAAATTACAAAAAAAACACACCTCATTGTAAAACCAATACATTCATCAGTACCTATCTAAAAAACTACATAAAATAAAAAATTTAATTATATGTCTAAAGTAGCTCAATAAGCATAAACAAATTTAGTGATATTTTTCTTGTAGGTATCTACTGTTATTTGTTTTTGTGTTACATACACCAAAAACACAATATTGATTTTATCGAAAACTGGTATTGCGTACAAATTCCTGTTTTCCTTATTTTTCTATTATTTTTCCCGATTATTATAAAGAAAAGTACACAGAATATAAATTTTTACCTCTCAATAGTAGGTACCAATTCACTCTGCTCGGAATCTAAAATGATTTTATTTATTATATGTTCTGAATTTTTGATGTGAAACACGATTGTGATAAACTGATAAATAATTACAAAAGTTATAATTTTAGTAGGTAGGTACCTACTATAATTCCATGGTTTTAAATTTACCTCAACTACAATAATTCTTATAGTTATAACTTATAGTTATATTTACTTAATAACTAAAAATGAATAGGTACATTTATTAGTATTCATCTCACACATGCTTTGTTTTAGTTTATTTCTTAGAAAATAAATATGAAAATTAGAAAATGTATTAATATATAATACAGATCGATATATATAATATGCCAAGAATCTTGCAAATAAGTCAACTACTACCCAAAAATATCGAAAAATTATTAAATCTACTCCGTACTCGTATTATGACGTAGAATAATTTAAGTCCAGTGACCGCCGACTCCAGGGCCCGGATTAAAAAAAAATTCTATTAACTTTGATAAGAATTCAAACGTTTTTATAATTTTACTTTTATAATTATTTAGACTTTATTTAAATAATTTGTTTAGTATTATTATGATTTTAACAATAAATACCTACTTTGCTTTTGTGTTTAATATTATAATTTATATAGGAATTATATTAATATATGATTTCAATAGAAAAAAAACTGAAAAAACATAGATAATATAATATTGCATTTCCGCTATTGTCGCTATCGATTTGCTGGTTAAAAAACTGAGGCAATTATTTTTTATAGTTCTTGTCTCTTGAACCAACTCTAATGTGTTTAAATTACTTAAGTATTAAAAGTTACAGCTTATTTATTTATAGTTGTTTAACTGATAAAGTATTATTTAGCTGTTAGGTATCTTTTCATAATTAAACTGCACATAGGCGTGCGCACGGGTGCAGCACATGCAGCCTAGGCTGCATCTGCTCTTTCTGTGGCGCCAAATTTTTTTCTATTTTTCTGCGTGTTTATGATACGATTTTCGATTATACTTATAGTGATTGTGGCTTAAAACGGAACACGGTTCCAGAGGGGCGTGGTAAATAAGCCGACCTCGTGTAGTCAGTGGACCTCGCCATCGTGACAGCAACGTTTTCTGAATACGGGTAAACAAGAATCTAACATCATGTTGGTTTGCGAGCTCGTTTCCTAGGTTAGACTTCAGATCATAGGTAAACGTAAATCCACGATGTAGAGTGCGTAACATCGTGCGTAAACCCTATTGGCACCGAGTGTCAATAATTCCATATGGTTCTGTGTCTCTGTGATAAATATTAAATACTGATAATAGTGCATGATTATGCATGATGGAACCTATTTTGCAAATGATCTTAATAGCAAGCAAGTCGTTACAGTCTTCAAATTTGGATTTGTTAACTGCTGTTCAACTGATCAACTCATTGAAAAAATCTCTGATTTCAATGAGGAATAGTGAACAGTATGATGAAATGTTTAATAAATGTCTGCAAATATGTAAGGAACATGATATAGAAATTCCAGAAGTCAGAAATAGAAAAGTATCCACAAAAGTAGACCCCATAAAAAATCAACACATGTTTGTGTCAAAGTCGGAAGAACTAAAAGTAACTGTTTATTACAAAACCTTAGATGTATTGATAAATGGATTACATTCAAGGTTCACTCAGGAAAGTCTTGATATGATAAATGCAGTAGGCAATATGATAAGTTTAGAAATACATCAAACCAATCTCTATGAAGTACTACAAACAATATTCTTAATCTCTCATGAAGGACTTGTTGCTGAATTAAGGATTTTAAAAAGCATTCCAAATGTTCCAAATGGCTCAAATGGCTCATCAACAAAAGCCGTTTACGATTGGCTAGACTTTTTGAAAGAAAATCAAAGACAAAATGTATTTCCGAATTTTAAAAAGGTTTTAATACATTTTGCCACTATACCTGTCACGAGCTGTAGCTGTGAGAGAGTATTTTCTAAATTACCTATTGTAAAATCAAAACTTCGAAGTACAATGTTGCAAGAAAGACTGGAATCATTTTTATTATTGTTTGTTGAACAAGAAAAATTAATGAACGTTCAGATTGAAGAAGTAATTGATGAATTCAAATCTATGAATAATGAAAGGGAGCGCAGATTAGTATTATAAGTTTATAAATTAGGTGTACCTATTGACTAATAAGTATTTAAAAATTAAATTGTAATTGTTAAAAATTATTTTATTGCATTTTCTGTGTAAAAAAATTATTTAAAATACAAAAAATAAATAGCTATTTATTTTTGGTGTTGATAAATATACAATGTACCTTTTCACTGAAAATGTGCTTAAAATGTTCCTTGAAATAAAAGTTATATATAAATATGTGCTGCACCTGATCGGGAACTCTGCGCACGCCTATGAAACTGCATAATGTAGTTTAACTTGTTTTCTATATCAAGTATTGAAGTGTAAAACATTAAGCTTAAAACAAATTACCCTATTTTTCGTCCTAAAAATCACAATACTTATATAATCAATTTTCATCATAATATTTAAATATAATTTTTAATTAATAATATTTAGGTGCAAAATAATACATATCAAATAAAACATATATATAAATTCATAAGGGTGATGTATATATAAAGTTCAACACGAATTGAACAGCTGCAGTAGGTACTAACCTAAAGTATATTATACAACAAAGTAAAAATATTTTAATAGTTCAAATAATATAATTTGGTGCGCTTTTTATTTTTAAAAAACGCACACAAATAGTCCAGTGTGAAGTGCGAAAGTACGATTTTAAAACGCTGACGAACACGTTGACACGCGTCTAATGTGTAAGAATGTGTTAAAAAAAGCGGACGCGCGCGTTCGAATCGCCTAGTGTGTAATCCACTTAAAACAAATATTATATTGTAGATATCTTTTCACTGGTTGGTTACTGGTCAGTGGTCACTGGTATTAGCAGTTTCTATACACGATAGTAAATATAATAAAATATTTTGATTTGTTTTGAACTGATTACAGGCATTTTCAGTTTCCAATTCGTATAGTTTTTTTTTCTTTGAATGTCAAACAACATTTATTTTTTGGGTAAAAAAGTTTAAAAATGTAATACAAAGCTCCAAATATATTTTTACTATGACGTTTGAAAAATATTAAAAATCAATAGTCACAATTTTTTTTTGTTAACATTTAAAATTCAAAACTTGACAAAATACGTAAAAATCACGAAACTGTGCAAATTATTTTGAATTAGAAATTTTTATTTTTAAAAAGTAATACAAGTTTTCTTATAAAATTGTCTACCTTTATCAAAAAAAAAAATGTCGACAAGAAAATCAAATTAAATTTTAATGATCGTTTGAAGTTTAAGTTTTTTTTTTTGATAAATATCAATAAAATTGTATTTGTCGGCCCAAAAGACGTGCATGTTAATATGTATAAGGTTCCTGTTATAATAAGTTTGAATTTTGACAAAATGTAATATGTAATTATTTTGTAGTTAAAAATGTATAAATTATGTTCAACTTTCATAGCTAAGGATTGAACATTTAAAACAAGGTTCCACGTAAATAGATAAATAAATAACTTTATTCACAATAATTATCATCAAGTATACCAATACTTAGTAATATATCATAGACTTAGTGACCTTCTTCGCTCAGAATCGTTTTTCGTATACAACGATTCTATACTCTATAGTCTATCATTGACTTCAAATGTAACACCATCCATTACAGTGACCAGCTACTTAATTGTAACCTTTTGTTCAGTAGAGCGACACCCACTTGGCCACCTTTTTTTTATTTTCAGTATTAAAAAATTAAATTAAAAAAGGTATACTACAATCGTCTATAAATTATATATAAAAAAAACAATTTAATATTGATTAGAAGAAAATTAATTTAATTTGTCAGGTTTTCCTGATACATTCTGGATATAGGTAGGTAGGTAATATAATAATAGTATGTAAGTGTTTTTTTACTATCGAAAAATCAAACCGTAAAATCGAATTGTTATAAATCTTATAATTAGTCTGAATTTTATAACAAATTTCTGAGCTAAGTAAAACAAAGAAACGTTAAATTTTATTTTATTGAAAGAAATATATTAAAAAAAAAAGATTACAGTTGATGTCACAACCAAAACACTTCGTAAACTATACGTGTAAAAATTGCTAAGTTCTTTAATCACTATAAAGATGTGATGTCATGAATAAATGCTAAGTATATTGAATAGTAAACGTATTTTGTTTCAATAATTTATTTACTTGGCGAGGAGTTATTTTTTAAAAGAAACAAAGTGTGATGAACAAAATAATTAAATGGCGTAGGACTATTAAAATATAACTAATTATTATTTTAATAATATGATTATTATTAATATTTATATTATTCTAATTTTATTTTTTAAGAAATAATTCCTTGCCAAGTAAATAAATTATTGAAACAAAATACGTTTACTTAAATTCAATATAGGTACTTAGCATTTATTCATGAATTCATGATATCACATCTTTATAGACTTATAGTGCTTAAAGATCTAATATTTTTTTTTACTGAGCCATTTTTACACGTATAAGTTTACGAAGGGTTTTTGTTGTGATAATCGCTAATTTTTATCATCAATGCAAATAATAATAATAATAATGATAATGTATCTATAATATTGTTTTAGTCTTGTTTTTCTAAAATTATTATATACACGTCTTTGCCACCACGAGGCCATCTTTGATTATTAGAAATTAAATCATTACACCTAAACCAAATATTCGATTTTTTTATTATGCTTGTGTAATGACCGCTGTGGAATGATTCTCCGTGGTGGCAAATTTTATTACAGAAGACAAGTTATAAGTGTTGTCGTTAATTTGTAAGGCTGTTGTTGGTAGAGATACTAATGACATATATTTTGCATGTTTTCTAATAACTCATTCCATAATTGCATTTGTATATACCTACACATATTGACTTGGACTAGATACATGCAATATTTTAGAAAACGGTTTCCTATTATCTAGCAATTATTACATTTAATTTCAAGTACTATTTACTATAGCTACAAACGACGGCAGATAACAAAATTAATGCATGGTTATGACCCGCCGACACCTGGCACGAAACACGGCAGTTGTCATCATAATACTTTCTTCCTCGAACTGCATACACGAAATCGAGTGGGCAAACCGTTCGATGCGACGACGACGACGACGGCTTCCGTGATTCCGAATTTAATATTATAAATTTCCATTAAAAAGTTCGCAGTTTTTCATTTATAACTTAATTTCTAAACGTACGATTTTGATGGTTTTTACCAAAGCACATTCTACACAATATTTCTGATTCCTGCTTCGATTACTATACACACACCGTCGTGAAGATATATTTTTTTTTTTACTTAGGTCGCGCCACAATTACAATTGTCGTTGGATTACATTGTGTAGTTGATATATGATTAAAAAATATCTTGTACGGTAAATATTAGGTACAACAATGCGACGAGGTAGTTTTAGATAATTATGTGTTTACATTCTGTCAATCACCTTAACATTATGCGACTGCCCAAACATCTTCTCAAGTCAAACTTTATATAATAATTTAAATCCAAACGATAGACGCGAAATCGTTGTGAGGTTTATTTCTGGTATCCGAAAACCAGCATATAATAATTTTTTATCGTTAAACGACTTTTTCAGAGTAGAACATATTTTTGAATCTAATTCAATTATACACATAACTAGGTGTTGCATACGGTAAATATAAACAGGAACATTAATTGAAGAGTTATTGACAAACACTGATTTATAGATTTGAACACGACTTATTGTTTTAGAGATTAAAATAGTCCTGACAGTTCTGTAGGTACCCGTATGGCTGTACGATATACAAGTAAAAATAGTTTAACTATGAGTAAAACTGTTCAAAATTTTTTCGTTCAATTTTTTTTTATTTTTTAATATCTATCGAATTGTAATTATTTTTGTGCACGTTGCTAATCGTACAGAAAAACCAGAAATTATTATTTTTTATTACATTTATAATAAGATATTCCTAGCCTATGTGGTATATCTATATGTATAGATGTTTATAGAATCCTAATTTTGATTTTTAACAATTTTTACATGATAGTAGTTAGATACTAAATAAGATAGATAGTTAGATACTAATAACAATAGTAGTTATAACTAATTTTTATGGATACTTCACATAGTTTGTTTTAAAAAATTACGGGTTGACATTGATCTCACCCCCCCCCCCTCCCCCCCCGGTCAAAATTGTATAACGCAGGCCCTGTAAGCACATCTAATATATATTTGTTGATGATGTTTTAACACAATCACAAATAGATACACTATTTTAAAGTAGAATACAAGGCCTTCAACTACACGATACTAGAAAAAAATAAACGAAATCGAAAAATATGTTAGCTTATATTATCAAAAGTTAGATTAGAGTTTTTGAATTCAGTTTCTTATAATTACTACAAAAAATAATTCAAAATAATAAATAGTATTAATTTGACGAGTTTAAAAAACAATATTAAGTCACATATTAATATGTATAATATTAACATAATTATGTAATATATTGTTACAACAGTTCATTTTTATTCACGGTAATGATTAAAATCCTTGTCAGTTTTGGCTCCTAAGCGGCAAGTGGGAAGGGGAACAAGTATTTTCAAAATGCTTTAACTCTTTCATGCATGACTTTTTTGTTGAAGCTTTTTGAACTCGAGTGCACTTCAAACCTGATTTTAACCCGATTGCAGGTCGGCCTTACTCCAATTTCCAATAACCTACTTTCTCTATTAATTTATGATTTATTAAACTCTTAAAAAAAAATACCTATTGCACAATATTTTAATAATATAGCAATTTATCGGAAACTCATATTGGGTTATCAAATATAAAGAACAGTAGATGATAGGTATAATAATATATTATAAATAACATTGTAATAATTGTTGGCTTTTACCCTTTGTCCAAAAAAACAGTGAGTGAAAACAATAATATTCAATGGTAAAAACAAAGAATTCGAAAAACGAATTTTCGCAACATTTCGACTTTCGACCCGGGCAGTGTGTTTCCGGTATACGTTGCGAGCTCCGCGTGTACCAGGGTCGCACGCGGTACTCACTACCGTTTTTCGATTTCGGTGCCACTGATTGCGGCGGCAGTTGTAGTCGGCTGCCATCGCACGGTCACACCATACGAGCCTGTTACATAATATATTCTGATCGACCTCCGCCACGACTTCGTCCCCATCGACCTTTTGTCCCATTCGGTGTTCTGGATAGCTTGAAAAAAATAATTGTAAATAATATGCGTAATATTGCAATGAGTATCTGCCGCCTAATTTTTTTTTACATCAAAATGGATTCAATTTGTTCATGATTCACTGATATCAATACTTACAGAGATCTACGGCTGCGCATCACCCAAAATCCAAGCAAAATGTTTTTCAATATTAATATTGTTATCACATATTTTTCTTTTGAAATCACGATTAATTTATGCGCTGGACTACCGCGATAAGAACACTGATATTCATTGTAACAAATAAATGACGGAACTGGTGAGTGCGTTTCCGGGCATGGTTGGGAGCTCCGTGTACCAGGGTCGCACGCGCCACTCTCTACCGTTTTTCGACTTCGGTGCCGCTGATTGCGGCGGCAGTTGTAGTCGGCTGCCACCGCACGATCGAAGCATACGCTCCTGTTACATAATATTGTATTCTGCTCGACCTACGTCGTCCACATTGACTTTTTGTCTCATTCAGTTGCGTTGTATTTATGGGTAACTCAAAAAAAAAAAAAAAAAAAATTGTAAATAATACGCGTAATATTGCAATGAGTACCAATGTACTTGCTGCCCAATTTTTTTTATATCAAAATTGATTTAATTTGCTTATGATTCACTAATATTAATTATAGTTATATTATAATACAATCCACGACGTAGAGAAGATAAGGTGACACCGCTCTCGTATCTTTCAATGGTACAATATTGACGCAAAAAATCACGACAGTTTGGTAGTTCAGAATTTATCACCAGAGTGCGCTACCATTCGCACGAAGGCCGACTTTTATACAAGTCGTAATGGAGATTTACATTTAAATTTTATTTATGTGTATTAATTAATGTTCAAATGTCATTAATGTGCACGCCAACATAATATATTTTATGTTATATTGTATAGATTATTAAAATAAACTAATGTCTTCTCTACATCGTGATACAATCTAAACGGTATCGTAGGTATCGCTGGTAAGAGTGTCACACAAAATCCAAATCATAACAAAATGTTTTTCAACATTAATTTTTAAACCTGCAGCCGATCTGATGGAATATGGGAGCAGTGTGTACGGATGTGTTCAAAAGTAGCCGTGTATTTCTTCCGCCAGTCACTCGCGCGCTCGGCCATCACAGCATACGCTCCTGTTTCATATATTCTGATCGACCTCCGTCACGATTTTGTCCCATCAACTTTTTGTCTCATTCAGTGTTAACATGGGTAACTTAAAAAAAAATAACTGTAAATAATATGCGTAATATTGCAATGAGTACCTGCCGCCCAATTTTTTTATATCAAAATAGATTTAATTTGTTCATGATTCACTAATATTAATTAATAATAGTTCCAGTGATTTATACTGTATCGTAGGTAGGCGAGTGTAACCCAAAATCCTAATCATAGCAAAATGTTTTTCAATATTAATTTTTATCACATATTTTTTTTTTCCATTACAAATAATTTATTCGCTGGAGTGCGTTAAGAACGCTGACAATATATTCGTTTTAACAAATAAATTACTGTATCTGACGGAAGTACGGGAGCAATTTGTACGGATGTGTTCAAAAGTAGCCGTGTATTTCTTCCGCCAGTCACTCGCGCTCTCTGCCATCACAGCATACGCCCCTGTTACATATTATATTCTGATCGACCTACGTCACGACTTCGTCCCATCAACTTTTTCTCTCATTCAGTTGTATTTATGTTATTTATGTTTGTATTCATGGGTAACTTATCAAAAACAATTGTAAATAATATGCGTAATATTATTACAACAAGTACCTCGCTGCCCAATTGTTTTATATTATATCAAAAAATGATTTAATTTGCTTATGATTCACTAATATTAATTATTAATACCAAAAATCAACCAAAATCCAAATCATTGCAAAATGTTTTTCAATATTAATTTTTATCACATATTAGATTCTGAGCGGATCGATGAATGTATTGATTTTACAGTGATATGTGTTTTTTAAAATTTTTTTTTTTATTTTTGTGTCTGTTATCACCTTTTAGGACAGTAAAAATGTTTCGATTTTCTTCAATAGTACCTTTTCTGATAGGAAAGTGAATCTAGTTGGTACTTTTTGGTCTAGTTGGGGGTCAAAAGTTAAAATTTCACAGTAGTTTTCATGAGCGCCGTGAAAAACAAATGAAAAATTAAGAAAAAACGGGAATTTTTACGGAAAACCAATTTTCGACAAAATCGATTTTGGTTTTTGGTATAACTCTAAAAGAAATGACCGTAGAGAAATGACATTTTGACCAAAATTTAATATAAGCATTTTCTACACACCATAGCATTTTCAAAATATTCTGACTTATTTTAAACTGTTAACGGACATTTTAAATTTCCAATTGTTTTAGTTTTTTTTTCTATAAATGTCAATAAAATTGTATTTGCTGGGTAAAAAATCTTGAAAATTTAATAGTAGGCTTTTAATATATAGTTTCAAAGGCAGATGAAAAATATTAAAAATCTGTAGTCACAATTTTTTTTTATAGGTAATCAAAGTTCAAATTTTTACAAAATACGTAAAAATAACGAAAATGTGCAATTTATTTTGAGTTAGAAATTCATAAAAATTTTTCTTTTTAAATCTAAGGTTTGAAAATGTGATACAAGAATCCTTATAAGTTTGCCTAATTTTATCAACGAAAAAATGTTTATAAGCAAGTCAACATACATTTTTATAAGCATTTTAAGTTCAAATTTGTACAAGATTAGTTATTCACTCGATTTCACATGTAGCGATTTTCTTATTTTGTTGCAATTCAAAAACAAATAACTGTAGATGCATGAAAATTTCAGTGACTGTTTATATAAGCATTTTCTATACACCATCTAATTTTTAATATATTTTGACTGTTTTTGAGCTTTTTACGGACCATTTCAATTTTAAATTTTTTTAGTTTTTTTTTTATATAAATACCAATACATTTTTATTTGTTGGGCCAAAAATAATGAAAATTTAATACAAGGCTCCTGATATATTGTTACAATAGCAATTGAAAAATATTAAAAATACATAGGCACACATTTTTTTTATAATCGTTTAAATTTCGAATTTTAACAAAATTCATCAAAATCTCGAAAATTATCAATCATTGTAATTAAACAACAATAAAATGGTCAGTTTTTATAACTAAGGATTGAAAATTTAAAATAAAGATTCTAATAAATAGTACATACTGTATCAAAAAATCTAAAAAATATTTAAACACAGTTATTTTTTACAGACATTTTAAGTTCAAATTTGGACGAAATTATATATTAAAATCAATTTTAACGAGTAAAAGTATATATTATAATATTTTCTAGCATCACTGATAATTTTAGGTTAATAATTAAATAATATGAATAATATTAATTCAACTTAGCAGCTACCGTAAAATAACAATATCAATATAATTTAAAATATCCTAGACTGACATACCGTCTCCGCTCAGAATCGTTTTTCGTATACAATGATATTATATCATTGAATTAAAATTTAATACCATCCATTATACAGTGACCTACTGGCTACTTGTAACCTACTGTACAGCGGAGCGACATCCACTTGACCACCTTTTTTTCTTTTGTCATTACAAATAATTTATGCGCTGGACTACGTTGAGAACGCTGACAATCTATTCGTTTTAACAAATAAATGACTGTATCTGACTGAACTACGGGAGCAGTGTGTACGGATGTGTTCAAAAGTAGCCGTGTATTTCTTCCGCCAGTCACTCGCGCGCACGGCCATCACAGCATACGCTCCTGTTACATATATTCTGATCAACCTCCGTCACGATTTCGTCCCATCATCAACTTTTTGTCTCATTCATTGTTAAACATCGGTAACTTAAAAAAAATAATTGTAAATAATATGCGTAATATTGCAATGAGTACCTGCTGCCCAATTTTTTTTATACCAAAATTGATTTAATTTGCTTATGATTCACTAGTATTAATTATTAATACCAAAAATCACCCAAAATCCAAATCATTGCAAAATGTTTTTCAATATTAATTTTTATCACATATTTTTCTTTTTACAAATAATGCGCTGGACTACGTTGAGAACGCTGACAATCTATTCGTTGTAACAAATAAATTACCGTATCTGCAGCCGAGTATCTGACGGAAATACGGGAGCAGTGTGTACGGATGTGTTCAAAAATAGCCGTGTATTTCTTCCGCCAGTAACTCGTGCGCTTGGTTATCGCACGATCACAGCATACGCTCCTGTTACATGTATTCTGATCGTCACGACTTCGTCCCATCAACTTTTTGTCTCACTCAGTTGCTTCAGTAATTTCATTCATGGGTTACTTAAACAAAAATAATTGTAAATAATATACGTAATATTACAATGAGTACCTGCTGCCCAATTTTTTTTTTTATAAAAATTGATTTAATTTGTTTATGATTTACTAATATTAATTTTTAATAGTTCCAGATATCTATCGTAGGTATAGGAGCGTCACCCAAAATCCAAATCATGGCAAAATGTTTTTCAATATTAATTTTTATCATATATTTTTCTATTGTCATTACAAATAATTTATGCGCTGGACTGCGTTGAGTATTTGACGGAACTACGGGAGCAGTGTGTACGGATGTGTTCAATAATAGCCGTGTATTTTCTGCCACCAGACCTCTGGTATCGCCGTAGCGGTTTAAACATTGCGGCTGCCACACGATTGCGCCCGTCCTACATTTTTACGTGCGAAAAGACGCAACCCGACTGCGCTTCGTGAAATAAAGGTCTTGCCCGTGTACCAATTTTCCAATTCACTTTTTAAAATAATAAAATAAAAAAATTTAATTTGTAGTTTCCAGTTTCCGTAATTTATGGAGTTATTTTATATATACCTGTGTCCTGTATGGACATATAACATTATTATAAAAAATAGTGTGTACCAATGTGTACTAATGTAATTAGTCAAATCTAATTTTTAACCAAGCCAATAAATTAATTTTCTTGTCGGTCCTAAGCCTGTAAAACTGGGAAGGAAAATTGTTAAGATTATGAAAAAAAAAATATGAAAAATGTTTATAATGTCAGACTAGGACTTTTCACTTCAACTTTGAGTTTACCAATCAGACTGTATTTCTAAAAAGTTCATTGGAAAATTGTTATAACTTAAAGGCCTATATATTTCACGGAGCACAATCGTGTTGAGTTTTTTGTAGGTAAAATGGGCGCAATCGTTTTTCACCGAGGGACGCCATGGATGAAGTCCGTCCGACACACTGCAGGCTACCGTCATCGCCATGACAAAATATTGGACAGATGGTATTTTGCGCTACCTTTATTATTTGTAATTTGGGTCACCAATAGGTACATGTAAATTGCCTCAAAATATAAAAATTAAATATGATAATCTGCGCCACACTTTAAACTTTAATTGTTGGAATTTACCAGCAGATACATATTTTACTGAATCGCATAGGGCCATAGGAAATGCGATAATACCAACGCGTGCCGGATATAATATTGTTGTGTTCTACTAGTAATAGTAAGTAGAGACGAGATCGATTATGTTTAATATAATAAAAATTATCAACTGTCAAAATATCGAACAATATTGAACCGCAGTATCGTGATACAGACTATACAGTTAGTCCGATATTAATCGCGTGTGCGTATTCATATTTCACATTTCGAAATTATATAAAAGTATAAGTAATGGATACAAATATCAGTGAAATCATTAAAAGTACCTATACTAGATACAAAAATGTATTATTATTTAAACATTATACGTATCGAAAAGTTCATGAGTCTAAAACTTGTTCAATACGATGGCGTTTAACTGTCAGAACTCGCACTGCGAAAGTGTACACATCTTCAGAAAATAGTTGAAATTGTAAAGTAACATAACGGGTAGGTATGATCATCCAAGTATACACAGAAAAATATATTCAAATGGATGTAAAAGAAAAGGTAGGTATGGAAAATTTGTATACCAAACCAAGTAAGATATTACGAACAGAAATTTCTAAAAATTAATCTAATTTACAAACCATCACTACCGATGTATATTATATATCACTATAGTCTATAGTTTGACGAAATATGTATAACGCCCGTTTTATTTTATTACGACGAAAATTTACTATTTTGCTATATATACATTTATTTATAATTATTTTATATTTATTAAGTTTTTTTAATTATATTACTTAACGGATATTGACTTATTTAATATACGCATAGAGTACATATTCTTACTATACTCATATACATTTATTTATTTTTGTAATATTATTAATTTTCTATTAAAATTAACTTGATTGGCCAATGGTTAAGAATACATTATTTAATTCTGTTAAAAAAAATTATTTAGTAATTTTAAAGTGGCGCAAATAACAATTTTAATAAGGTGATCGCAATGGCGCAAATTACATTTTTTGTAGGTACACGATGGCGCAGATTACTTAATGCCCTTTTATTTAGTTTCGTGTGGCGCAAACTACAATCTTAAAAAGGGGTGCAAATTACCAAAATCAATTTTTAGATGTGACGCAAATTACATATATATTTTTAGGGGGGGGGGGGGGTTGTATTTGGCGCAAATGATATACGCCCAAATATTGTTGCGTCTCAACTCGTGTCGGTATATATTATATCAAATCAGGAAATGAAGACGTGATTTATGTAGATAATTATCATGTTATATAATGTGCGTTTAATAAACGCCGTTTATTTAACATAATATAATTAATACAAAAGTACGATATGAACTTATAATACAGTGGTGAGTGGTGCTACGACCTGAATGTGAAATGATAGATAAGACTGTGAGTGGTTTTACGACCTGCCACCAAGTGTCTTGCGTATCCCTAACCACCTGAGGAGCTCTTGTCGAGGTTTCCTTTATATTATATGCTCGTATCATTAAGAGTGGGTGGTTGTAGTAGTAGCAAAATATCCGGAACAAGGCAGAATTCGGGTCTCGTAGCGTGACTATAGTTATGCTGGTCGACTGGCATCCTTTATCGAGTCTTTTCCGAGAAAAGACGTCCGACGACCCTTTTATAGTTTAATTATCTAATCTTATATCCTTTCTAATGACCTCAGCGTTCTGATTTATATTAATTTCCCACTTAATTATATCGCTACATTAGTAGAAACGTGCACTATGATAGGTACGTTATGCATATTAACATGGGTACGTAACAATATCTATTTGGTCGTCAGTAGCAGATCGTGAGTAAATATTCTGGGGAGACTTAAATATTAGCTTCTACGAGTGTTAAATGTTAAAAAATATGTCAGCGTACAGTAACTAACGACGGCACGTCATATATTGTCGTGAACCCAGTTTCAATGGCGCCTATCATACGCTGCTTATATCCAAGGCTGGGCATTAACGAGTTAAAAATTAAAGTTAAGTTACTTTCAACTAAGTTAAATAACGAGTTACTTTTTTTTATAGGTAACTTCTAACTTAATGAGTTACAATTTTTTCTATATTATTCGGTAACTTATGAGTTAATTAATTGTATTGTCACGTTAAGTTAATTTTAGTCCTAAACCACAGATTAAAAATATATTCAATTTTATTAATATCAATTTTATAAAAAAAAAAAATAATAATCCGAAACATTAAATACATTAATATTATTTATAGCAATAGTGCATAGTATTGCTTATTCGCAGAATATATTGTTATAGTGGTAACCGCATAATTAATAAATGAAAAAAGTAATTATTTACTCAGTACCTACCCCATACAAGTTTGTATACTCATTACTCATTAGTTATAAGTTTATAACTTATAAGTCACTACCTACATAATCTTTAATACTACCTATTACTTATTAGTTATTAGTTATTACGTGTTATAATATTTTTATTAATTCATGAAATTACAGCAATAACCGTCTTGGTCCGTCGGTGTAATAATGAATACCCGTATTAACGTAGTTTATCGTATTTACTATTTATCTAATTAAATAAATTAACAAGCTATTTACCAACACCACTGTGGGACGTGGGTTAATTTTTATCTTTAAATAAGCCACCCGATAGGTCCGGGCCGTAATATTTTCAAAAACAAAGTTTGAAATCCTCTAGCAAAGACTATATGTATATAAGTACATACTACGTGTCTACCGTATAAATTTTAAGAGTGACGTAGTCATAAACAAATAGTCATATTATCAAAATTATTTTTTTCACAATTTTGTTTTTAAATTGCTTTCTGTGAAGCTCTGAGCTATTTAACCAATTAATTATATTCTAATAATGAATTTGATTATTATAATATTATAGGGAAATGTATTAACATCTTCGTCACGGATAGTAGACTCACCTACGATGTGCTCTTCACGTAGGTATTTATAGTACGCTTAGACTCGGCAATCGGCATACTTCAGTGCACCCGAATTGGTTCAGGATTATTTTAACAGCATTTTCAATTTCTCTTCCCATTTTATACAGACTCAGGACTGTTTACATATTATAATGCAGGTATAGTTAAAATTGTGTTTTTTGTTTCAAAACCAGTAGGTCATGATGTTTTTTTGAATTTTTTGAATTTTCATATAAATATAATATAAATAATAATAATAGAAATATAATGTTTCCTTGTTTTTTTTTTAGATATTTTGTTTTATCGAGGTAAAAATGTGTAACAATAATATTTTCAGTTTGTTTATTTAGTTATTTTTAAATTTGTCCATTTATGTTTTTATATATTATATTTCTTTACTTTTATTCTCGTGGTTCGATTGTTTGTCTGTGCTTAGATATTTAGTTCGTATATTTAAATTTGAAAATTTTTATCGGGAACCTATTCGGAATCCTAATAAAGTAATTAATTTTTCCCCGGGTTCCGTTATTCGTTATATTTAGGGTTCTAAAATATCATAAATTTATTTTCTTGAAATATTTCCTGAAAGTTTTATGAAATATTTCATTTATGCGGTTAAAACAAATTTAAAAAAATTTACATTACCAATGTCTAAACGTTTATTTCAAGTGAATTATTTCAAATTCAGAACTCTAATTGTATTATATTTACGTAAGGTGCACGATACACTATTTTTTTCCTTGAACATGTCATGATTTTCAACATGACGTTTGGTATTTGTCTTACAATTTTTAATTACAAAAGTTTAATTTTTGTATTACAAAATAATATCCATTATTCAGGGTTTCTGGCCCATTGCATCCAACATTTCATCTAAACCCACATGAATATCCTGTGGGCGCTTAGCTCTGCCAAATAACCATTTAGCTTATTCTGAATTGAAAAAAATGAATCCAATCTAAGTTGTGATGATACAAATTTAAACTGCAGTGGAACGTGCTCCGTATTTTAACGTGACATAAGCAGTAGAATGTACAAGTCGCCTAAGAATACGAGTATAAAACTGAAAACTGAACATATAACGAAAATACAGAACTGAAATTAAGTAAAAATCAATTAAGAATTTCTCTGGAGGGGTGGGCGGAGGGCCTGGCTAACACGTTTATGCTTTATGCCCATATTATATTTACCAACTAAAGTGTAAAACAAGTTGAAACGGATTACAGAATAAAACTCGAATGACATAATTGAAAGCAATGTAGGTAATTTCGGGTAGATATTATTGTCTAACTTGTCCAACAAAATATTTATTGTGTATAATATGTAATAGAAAAAAAATGAAAAGCATCATTTTGCACATGAACCATCGTAATACACTGTAATACTATGATACGTCAAATAATAATAAACAAATAATATTATCGCGCAGACCATTGTTCAATAATAATAGTTTGTACACATTACACATGTACAATACATTATCGTACAACGGACAAGCGTACCTATTTGATAAGATCGTTTCCAATTTAAGTCATTAAATAAATGTCAAGATTTTTGTCAACATTATTCTCAAATTGTGCGGTTTTCGTACTTTTCTTTAGTGTTAACACGTCGGAGCAAACATATTTTTTAAACAAAGACTACACAAGTACAATCAACAGTGTTGCGAAGACTTGGAAGGTAATGTCATTGCTTATTATAATATTATTATTATCGTTAAAATCTAAAATTCTACTTAACAGTAGACCGCTTCAGTGGCGCCGAGTCTTATAAATTTAAGTGGAGCGAAATCAAATTAATTACACACCCACCCACCTACCCCCCTTCCAAAACATTTAAGTTTGATACCTATTTCAATTATCATGCCAGTTTTTTAATATTTGTATCCAGTAGTGGTAGGTAGGTATTGAAATTTATGGGTAGACACACCTACCGATAGATACATGTGATACAACTATATAATTTTTATCGCCGCCAGTGTCGCAGTGAAATATAGACCACATTTTTATCATGAACATTGAAAAGATCAAATCTTATTTATTTGCATTATTAAACAAACATTAAGTGCTAGATTAATAATTTAATAACCTATACCTAATATTATAGTAATTTAATGTAAAATACAATAAAAATATTTTACCTTATTAATATACCCTAATATAACCATTTACCCATTTATTAAATCTGTATAAGGAATTTAGTGTACCACATTTCTGAACAAACAATTTTGAATCTACAAAGTATTTGTTGTAGTCTTTGTAGGTACATATATTTGATATTTTTATCATAGGACCCCATAAATATTACATAGAAAAAATGTATATAAATGATTATTTCAATGAAAATAATAATATCTTATAATATTTAATAATACAAATTAATTGCACATATTAGAAATTTAAGTATAATATATTATATCGACATATCGTAGTTTTTTAAAATAGTAATTTTGCAAGTGCAGAACTATTGGATGCAAACAAACTAATTACAGTTCCAACATCAATAGGTACATCTAACTCACATGACATAATCATCAATGCTTCAAGCCTCTCCTCATTCATTGTCGAACGTAAGCGATTTTTAATTAACTTAAGCTTTGAAAATGCGCGTTCTGGAGAGGTACTAGATACTGGCAATGTCAAAGCTATGCTTAAAGCCGTATACATGTGAGGAAAGATTTCTTTTAAGCCAAATGACCGACATATTTTGTAAATTTTTTCTATTGATCCACAATTTTCTTTCTTTTTATTTTGACTTGGTATATTATTAGGCTCTTCATCACTTTCAAATTCATCTTCAGATTCGTTTAACAATTCATCATTATGCATTTTTTGTGGTAATATCATTATTTTTTCAAATTCACAATAACAGCTGGAAAATTGGATATATTCTTTTCGCAATGTATTCAACTCAACAAACTGACTGTAAACATCACAAAATGCTTTAAAAGCATCGTCTGAGATGTAAGATGTTTTAGCTACTTCTTCAAGTCTTTTGTGCGAGAATAGAGCCAAATCTTTAAATAAAGGTACTGAATGGTCATTAAATCGATCCGATATTTGTGTTATTACAATATCTACGATTGTAAAATAAACATTAATTTTAAAATTTTGGATTGGGTCAATTATTGACTCATCAGAGGATGTTTCTCCAGCTCTAATTTTAACACGGCGAACACGTTTTGATGGTAAAGGAATAAAAGTTATATCTTCTTTAGATTCAATAAAATTTTCTTTTTCTTCTAGTAGTTTGTTGAATTCTTCATCACACCGGAACTTTTTCATCTTTGCAAGACAGTTTTGCATATAATTTATAGCAGCCAATAAATCAATGTCTACAGTTTGAAGACATTTACTGAGAATACTTGTGGTATCAAAAATATTTTTAAAACATAAGGCAGTCAGCAAAAAACGTTCTTGAAACAAATAATGAAGTAAACCTTCAGCCTGCACACTTGATACTCTATCCGTTGTAGAATCATTTTTTAATTCATCTAAAGCATCAACTATCGCTTCATAAGTACAAAAAATAGTCATGAGGGCACTTGAATGAGACGACCAACGTGTAGTTTCAACTCGTTTAAGCCTGCGTAAAGGTTTTCCTGGATATCTTAATTCCTGATGTTTAGTGAAGCAATGTGTACGTTTTTTACTGCTTCCCATAAAAGTGTATAATATTTCTAGATTTCCAAAAAGATCTCGAGCTTCTGAGCAACAACTAACAGCATCTACAATAACTAAATTAAAACGGTGAGCCCAACACCAAACATACGTGGCACTTGGGTTTTGTTGTTTAATCAAAGCCTGAAGACCGTTATAAGTGCCTCGCATAGATGCTGCGCCATCGTACGACTGTCCAATCAGATTGGTTTTCCAATTTAAATTCATTTCTGAACATATACCATCAAACATTGTCAACAAATGTTGTCCAGAAGTTAGAACAGTTTCACGTAATGCAATTAACCTTTCACACACATTTCCATTATCTTGATTTATGTATCGGATAACTAAAGATAACTGTTCTTTTTTAGATAAATCAAACGTTGTATCTAATGAACAACTAAAAAAAACTGAACTAGTAATTTCCTTTTTTATAATTTCTTGGATGTGCTTTGTAATGGCTAGAATCAGTTGATTTTGTCGCTCCCATGATATAAAGTTGACCATTTTTCTACCTTTTGATTTAACAGTTGATACATACGATGATAAGGCAGGAGAATACTTCGCTAACAATAACACCAGATCTTTAAAATTCCCCTTATTACTTTCGTCCCAACCTTCTCTATGCCCACGAAAAGGCAAGGAATGACGTCCTAAAAACAATGTGATATCAATTAAATGTCTGACTACTTCTTGATTAAATGCAACGTTAGCAATAGCTGCCTCCTTTAATGACGGTATGATTGGAAACGCAGCTTCTCTGTAAGCAACTTTTATTGAAGCCAAAATATGTGGTTCAGATGTTTCATGTACAGCAATACTAAATGCTCCTTTTCTAAAATTACAAAATCCAATTTTTGACCAATTTTCTTTACATCCACGACCAAATAATGCACAATAAAGACAATATAACTTGTTCTCAGTTATAGAGTAAGATAACCATTTTCTACGTGTTGTCTCGCCACTAGGCAACTTTCTCCAATACCAGGATTCATGGAAACGCCTGCCTGAACTCTGACATTCAGGAAAGTTCTTATTTGGCATATCAATAGCTGATGGCTGAGAAGGTCCCATTTTTAGAAAATAATTTACTAGTTCAGGTTCAAGTGTTCGAGTTTCAA